>JAQOTM010001019.1:0-61590 GCA_029168755.2 Tillandsia fasciculata | reverse complement strand
GGCCTATCTCCCTTGCGGAGATTCTTCAACTGCTCCTCCAGTCGCTGTCGGACGCTCTCAGGAAAGAATGCTCCCAGCAACATGCTCCGAAACTCGATCCAAGAAAGAAGCTGCGTCCCAGGTGGACCAGCTGGTCGCACACGCCGCCACCACGCCTCGGCGTTGCTTTCCAGAAAATGGGTAGCCAAAATAACCCGATACCTCTCATCCACAAATAAGCTCTCGAAGTGGCGCTCCATGGTGGTAATCCAAGTCTCGGCTGCCCAAGGCTCAGCACTCATGCCCGAAAAGCGGGGCGGATCGAACTGCCGAAATCTCATCAGCAAATCAACAACCTCCCGCTGCTCTGTCTCAGTCAAAGATCCCGTCACCCCGGCCGGTGGCCTACTCGAAACCGGCTCAGCAGGAACCGCCGGTGCAGGCTGCACCACAGGGGGTGCCACAACAGGGGAAGAAGGCACCGGCGAAGCCTCAGGGGGTGCCACCGTCGGCTGTGCTCTCTGCTCCATCATGAGCATCAGCCGCGCCATCGCCTCCGCCTGGCGTCGGGTTGCCTCCGCCAACTGTGCCATCTGGGCACGGAGCTCCCGAATCTCAGCCTGAGGTCCTCGCCCCGAGTCCTCCTGCTCGGGCTCAGAGGACGAAGGCTGCGAGCGCGTCACCATCGAACGTCGAGGAGGCATCCCCACCTGAGGGACAAAACACACAATCAAAACCAAAAGCAACACTCGACCCAATCTAGCGAAAGTCAAAAGACATGTCCCCCTTCCCGAAGCACTATGTTGTCTGCAGCCAACATAGTCGCCACAGAAGGAAGGCATGTCTATCACTCGTCCCTATCCACTCGGGAGAGTTGGGAACCCAATCCAGACTTTCGCTAAAAATCTCGGCTCTCACGTGGGTCATCCTAGGATTTAACCATAAGCCTAGGGTTCCTAAGTCCTCAAGACCTACACCCTAAGCTCTGATACCACTCTAATCTGTCACGCCCCGGGGTCGGCACTGTACCCCGGGCTCGCCAACAGATCCGCCGCCCCTACAGGAAGCCCCGTAGAGACGTAGCGTCTAACCTGCAAAAGAACATCTACACTAGCAGATATTAGAGCTAAAATAGTAAAAGCTGAAATAAGATAAGTACAACTCTCAAAATACAATAAGTCCTCACCAACAAATACAAAAGTCTCTCAAAGAAAGAAGAAAAGTACAACTCGATACCTCACTACATAATC
Source organism: Tillandsia fasciculata (assembly GCA_029168755.2). NCBI lineage: Eukaryota > Viridiplantae > Streptophyta > Magnoliopsida > Poales > Bromeliaceae > Tillandsia > Tillandsia fasciculata. The sequence goes on along the minus strand of JAQOTM010001019.1, from coordinate 60,361 downwards.
TCTCAAACATCACACAACCAAAATATAAGGGTACCTCTACAACACTGAAGCTGAAGGGGGAAGGGATCTATCTCGCGACTCCCTTACCTCGGTCTGGAAGAGCAGGATCAGCAACTGGCACCGCAGGAACTGGAGCTGAAGTCCCTGGGGAAAATACACCACGACGGGTGTGAGAACTACCTCCCACAGTAGTTCTCAGTGGGTGCCGCCAACAAGCCCGACGGCCTGCCCACTAAGTCTACTAGAGATAGAAAGTAACAAAAGAAATGCAGTATGAAAGGCTGGAAAGTAAACATCTACTGCTACTATGCCCCTATCTACAATGCTCAAGGGGAAGAACAGGAGGACGATATGCCACAACTGATACTCAACTCGGAACACCCAATCCAAACTGACTGCCACAACGGGTCCAGTCAAACCTGCGCCTACCTACTGCTGTAGGTATGTCCGGTACTCCAACCCGGTATCTAGCTCAATCTCAAAGCCGGTACTACAACCCGGTCTCGCCTACTCCGGAGTGGCACTCGAGGGGAGCGACCCGCTCGAGTCAAATAACTGCGCAACACTGTCAAGCTCAAATATGGCACATGCAGGCTATGATCCAATCACTATCTCACTCACTGGCTAAGAATCCACACTGTCACTATGACCAGGTCCCAAAGATCCCAGATCCACTATCACTATCACTATGCAAACTGGTCTACAGACTGCTATAGACGACACTCGGTCCCCAGACGCGAGTGCAAATGCAATTCCCAGCTAATAAACCTCCCGGCCCACGACTCGGGGAAAAATCACTATGACCAGAGTGACAAGAGTGCTACCACTGTGGAAAAGCTAAGGTGATAAATAAATCTGATGTATGTTCAAGTTACTGTAGTTTAATGGCGCATGATCATTAAATAACAGGCAATTATGCTAAGTTAAGTTCCCAAGTTGCAGAGTTTATCAAGAGATCGACAGATTTAGCAATTAGCTACAGTGGTTTTCAACATACTGTTTACACATGTTATCTAGCCCATATACTATGCATGTTACTATATTTGTAGATTTAGAGTGCAGTCCATAGAATTTGAAAGCAAGATCACCCACCTGATCGCGCTAACTGTCCAGGATGATACAGATAACAAATCCAGCAACCTACAAATTCCCAAGTCCACAAAGCGAAGAGCACAAGAACGGTGCTTACAGAGTCCTGGGTACAACAACCATTCCCAATTACACACTAATCACACACAAAATCAGCATTCCCAAAATCTGCATACACAGCTACTGTTCACACGAAAATTTCACCTGAAAATAATTTTCCAGAAATTCCAGTAAAAATATCACGGCTATCCTCGCGAAGTGTAGATGTCGATAGGCTCTTGAATCGTTGAATTCCGATGTCCGGATGAGGAGATAAAAATCCGCGAAGTGAGTGCTGTCCAGGAATCTCACAGCAAAACAGCGGCTCAGTAATGCCTCGAAAACCATGCCAAAAACCCAAATCTAGGCAAAACACTCAACACGAAAGTCGAAGATTTACCTCTCGTGAATCCAACGCCGCAAAAATCGGTGAAAACAGCTGTCGGGGTAGCTCTGTGGAAATTTTAGACCGAAATGCGGCGATAACGGGCCTCCAACAGAAATCCGTCGCTCCGCACTACGAGGCAGAAAACACAGTCGTCGCGGCTTCCAGAAATTCTGAAATTTCACCAAGAGATGGGCAAGAGGGAGAGGAAGATCTTTGGTTAAGAGCTCAAGGGCAAATTCTCTCGGAAAAGTGCCCAAAATCTCGGTCCAAGGGGCCTTTATATAGGCTCTCCCCAAAAAGCAGCCCAAAAAGCCACTTTCGGATTTTGGGCCCAGGGATTTCGGGCGCCCGAAAACTTTCGGGCGGCTACAGTAACGGGCCGGCCCGTTACTGTGCGCGCCCGAAACGCCCTCAGGCCGCCACGTGTCCCTGGAAGCTTCCCCCTGCACTCGGCGCACGCGCGCCACCAATGCCGCGACGCCACGTGTCCCGACCGTGGGTCGTGCACGCCTGCACCCGACCAACCACGGGGCGCCACGTGGCGCCCCCCACGCCGACCCGGTCAACGCGCATGTCGCGCGACGTGCGCGGCCGCGCCGCCGCCGGAACCGGGTCGGGCACGCGCCCCGAGGCACCGCCTCAGCCGCCACTGCCGAGTGGACCGGGTGCACCAGAGCCCGCCAACCACACAACGCCACGTGTCCACCGGTCTACCGTGCACCAGAGCCAAAAGTTCGTGGACCGCGTGCACAACACCGCACCAACCACGGGATGCCACGTGGCATACCCTCGGTCCACCGTGCACCCCGCCAAGGCCCGTGGACCGCGCCCGCTGCGCCGGCCAACCGCAGCGCGCCACGTGGCCCGCGCCCGGTGCACGCGCCCCGCGGTGGACCGCGTGCCTGCGCCGCCACCCGCCGCCGCGCTCCGCCGCCGCCGGCGCTCCTCCGGCCGCCGGAACAGTAACCCACACCTCGATTTCCGTGTTTTCGCGTCCGGGCTCCGAAAAATTCAAGTAAATAGTCCATTTCGCTCGTTTTCGCGCGCTGAATCCAAATCCGAGGTCCGTCCAGCCAAATTCCGCTTCTAAAATTTCCCAAAATTTCCCGAAAAAGTAACTTGATCCAATTTTCGTGCAGGGTTACACTCTTAGCTCCAATAAGCGCGCAAACACCTCACACACCCAAAATGGACTCTCAGCAAAAAAACAAGCTCCAATTTCACCAGAAACCCAAATCTGGGGCCCGACACGCACACACACGCACCCAAAACCTCCAAACCAACAGTAAACCCTGCCGTGGGGATCCGGGTCCTCACAATACACCTCTTGGTACTCAAACAACACTCTTTCATACGTCAGTATAGATTCCGATTAACCCCACATAAATGTGCCTTTGGACCGATGCCCGGAAAAGCTCCTTGGATTCATTGTCAGCTCGCCTAAGGTGGTGGAGGGAGGGAAAAACCATTCATCAGGATGCAAAACGTTGCTGGTACATTGGTAAAGCCAAAAGGCATCATCAGAAAGTCGAAGGCGCCCATATCGGGTGACACAAGTAGTCTTTGCCTCGTCGGCCTCCTCGATTCGGACCTGATAGTAGCCTGACCGAAGATTTGACTTCGAAGAGTACAGTGCTCTTCCTAGCTGATCAAACAGATCCGCAATGAGAGAGATGGGGTACTTGTTCTTGATTGTTACCTTGTTGAGGGTTTTATCATCGATCAAAGTCGAAGACTCTCATCGTGCTTCTTTTGAAACAGTACTGGTACACCATATGGGGCATTTGATGGCTGAATAAATCCGCCATCCAGCAACTCCCTCAATTGCCTCCTCAGCTCTTCTAGTTCTGGTGGGGCATTCTGTGAGGTGCCATTGTCGGTGTCTTAGCGCCCGGTTCTAGCTCAATGCTATGATCCACCTCTCTCCTAGGTGGAAGTCTCTTTGGCAGCTTCGGTGGCATAACATCTTATAACTTTTCAAGGACTTCTGCTATTAAAGAAAGTCGGTAGCTCCTGACTTGACCCATTTTCTTCATCTCCAACTAGCGCAGCTACAAAGCTTTTTTCGCCCTTCTTGACTCCCTTGACAAGCTGCAAGGCGGATAAAGTGGGCACACTAGTCTTCACATTCACAGTTGGGATCATGTATGGTGTTCCTTCATCCATGATCCTAAGGTGCCAAAGTATGGCATAGAGACGGCTTGGTTCCAAGAACTCTATCCCTAATATGACGTTGAAATTGTATAGAGGCACCACAGTCAAATTAGTCGTCCCTTTCCACCCTCTCACCCCTCTTTGAATGAGAAGCTTCACTCTTTACAAAAAAGACTCCCACTCCTAAACACGGAATAATCAGACGAGTGAAATTCCACGCTGGAAGCCCCAGTTACTGATCCCAACTTGACGGTTCAGACCTGTTCCCTGCTCTACTTCTGCAAAAGATCCGGCGGAAACCCACTCAGCTTTATCTTCTCCAAGTTTCTCCTATATATGGCTGGGCTGAGTCTGCAGCTTCAAGCTTGGATATTTAGAATGATTGTGAAACATGTTCTTGCCTCTTTGCCTATTTACCTGTAGGCGGCGGCTTCACCCCCAAGAGCTGTCATACGGAGATTACACTCCATATTTGCCCGATTCTTTTGGGGCACAAATGAGGGCAATGCTAAACATCATTGGCTGCCCTGGTCATCTTTGTGTAAGCCTCTTAATGAAGGAGGAGTGGGTTTTCAAGATCTCAATGATATTTATAAAGCTCTTAAATTCTAGCTCTGCAGAACTTTATTGCATTCAGATGGACTTTGGGCTAGTTTCTTGAAAGCCAAATACTGTGAAGGGCTGCCCTTTGATGCTGCTAAGCCTAAAACTTGCATGTCTAGGAATTGGCAAGAATTATTGCATGTTCGCTCTGAATTTCATGACAAGATTTCTATTTATGTTGGGTGCTGGTAACTCAGGTTTCTTCATTACCAATTGGAGCTGTAGTACGAACATAGGGCGCATTACGTCATTTCTTTCAACTTTTACAAATGATTGGCGTTCTTTCAATTTCAAGAGGATCTCTATACAAGAAGCATTTTCATGGGGCAATCAGCTTGTGGATGTTATTTCAACTCTTCTTCCTGCTGACGTCCTATCTTTTCTAACCAATGTTGCACTTCCTTGTATCCCACAGTCAAGGGATAAGTTTATTTGGTTACCAAATAATCATGGGGAATTTTCCACGAAATCTTCTTGCGTAGCCATCAGAGGTAACCCTCAATTAGTCACTCATCTACTTTAAAAACGATATGGAAGGCCTGCTTCAAAACTCACCTTTGAAGGCTTCATTTCTCTTGCTACGGGCTATACATGATCGTTTACCTCTTGATGCGAATGTTCAGCTACTAGGTGTTCAGCTGGCTTCTAAATGCACTTGCTGTTATCAACATGCCCTTGAAAGTACCACACATCTCTTCCTTCAGAGCTCCTGGGCACTTCAGCTATGGTCTCATTACCTAATTCTATTCTGAAATGAAGTCGATCGCAGCTCTATTACAGCATGTATATATTCCAGGTTCACACGCCCCTTCAGCTCTGCCGTTGGTCATTTACAGTGGTTGGTTCTTATTTTGATCTTTTACGAGCTTTCAGAATTTACATTTTCATAGTCCATCTGTTATTCGGCGAATCAATAGACACTGCCGATGGATCATGATGGATCGTAACCCAAAGGCTTCAACAGAACATGAAAATCATCTCCTCTCTGACTTCGGCCTTCAGCCATGTGCTTCCTTAGAGCCACGAGTCGCCCTTGTTCGGTGGATGTTACCTCCCCACTGTATGTTCAAGCTAAACACAGATGGTGCTTCCAAGGGCAATCCAGGTCGTTCTGGCGGTGGTGATGTCCTCCGAAACCACGCGGGGGACATCATCTTCGCCTATGCTTCTCCTTATGATTGCTTGAACAGCCTACACGCAAGTGCCTATCTCTTCTCCTCTATAGGGGTAGGGAAGGAAGGCGCTTGCGGGCAAGTAAGCTAGAAATTTCGTATATAAGAAAGAAAGACCACAAATCTTGGCTTTCAATTTCTAATTGGTTAAGCAAGAGAAGCTGTAATAAAGTTGTAGTAAGCAAAAGTGAAGTGACCCGGCCCAGTTAGTTGGGCCAGTTCAAGGCACCCTTCGGATTCAATCCAGCCACTGGTTTCCCTATGGCTACCCTATGTTACGACACCCCAGCCCAACTTTTCAGGAGAAATGTTCGTACTAGCTTCTGGTTTCAACTCCCTGCATTTCCCATTAACAACCATCACCTTCGGAGCACAGTTTTTCCTCTCATTTTCCTTTCACTTTAGCACTAGGTCACAACGATCTCAAAAAAAGTCAAGCGAAAGAAGCCCGCATACCCACTCTTCTTTCCCCCTATCGCTAGGGGCCTCGCCTTTTAAAAGGCTACATTTGATCAAAAAAAAAAAGATGAAGATCATTAGAAACCGTCATCCTTATCATCAAAATAACCCAAAATCCTCTTAATATAGTATGAGTTGGGGCCTGATATCGTGACCCATTTTAGTGAAAATGGCAACTTCTTCTCTGTCTGCAAGGTTGCTTGACTGTGGGAGCTCGTTATCTAGTTCTTCACGCGTCTCGTCAAAGAACGAAAGAATGGCATCATGAGGATTGGGCTGTTCCAACAAGTCAGGATGCTCAGAAAGCGTTTTTAGAAAAAGAAAATAACATGAGTGTTTCAGCTCCCGGTTCTGGAGATCCAGATTCTCAACCTCGACCTAGACAAGTTGTTTGAGAACCCTAAAGTTCGGCCCACGAATGTGGTTCCGATCCCTCCGGTGATGCCCATGACTTCCTTCCTTTCGCATAGCTCAGGTGACTCCCTTTTTTTTTCCAGAATGAATTCGCCCGACCACGACGAATCCTGCCCTCTTGTCTTTCTTTCTCATTGAATGAACCACTGCCTGGGACGCGCCTATGCCTATGAATTCTATGATTTTTTGGCTCCCTTCGGAAAGAAAGCCTACAGGTTGGTCTGGTTGTCCCCCCTAGGTGACCGGGCAGGCCTCGATTCAATCTTGCCGATTCCACCGCTCAAAATGAAGGGGTAAGGTCAAGTGTTCTTAAAACAAAACTCTCAGTGCACTTTGGAACATGGTCTTCCGTTAGGTCCTTTACAGACGAACCAAAAGCAGCCTGTTCAGTAATCATCTTCAATTTCTATTTATTTTTATCCCCATTCATTCCGTTATTCCCGTAACTATGGATTGATTGTCCCTACCTAACTACATGGTAGTGGTCTAGGGAGCGCAATTGCTAGAGCACGGGAGAATGAAGAGTAATGATTTAAGCAAGAGCAACCGGACGGACTACTATAGTGAGTCTAGTGACTACGTTAGTCTTTTAGAACTTTGTAGTTAAGTAATAATGTTTGGTATAGCAGCCTTTCCGAGCTAGCCTCTGAGATCTCCTGTAAACTCCCATGATGTGGTAAAGGGAGGATATTAGGGTAAGCAGTGAGTGGAGATTCCCCTGCAAAGAGCCGGATGAGGGGAGATCCTCACGTCCGATTCAGAGGGCGGGGATATCCCGACCCTACTATCATTATGCCTTTGCAATGTTACTTGGTTTAACTCCATTTGTCACGTTTTCTCGTATGTGGGACTCTCTATCTTCTTGGGTAGATTCTAGATCGTCTTTCATTTTTTTAGTTAGTAGTTTTATTAATAATAAGTCAAGTAAAGAATAATAATAGAACTGATTGAGCTTGCCAGGACGGCGGCTTGGTAAGCAAGCTACCTGTTATGTAGGCGCCAATTCCCAATTTATTCTCTTCTTTCTTTTCTTTTTTAGTGTCAAAAATTGTCCAATCATCGAGCACGCGCATTTTAGATAGTCCAAAAGCTGGTTCTCTCCTCTTCTTAATCTCTACTACTTCCTTGCCTCCCTCTGCTTTCTTCATCCAACCCAACTATGATACTTGCCTCACTCTCCAATCTTCCCTTTCCAAGGAAGCAAACGAACCAAAAGCAGCCTGTTCAGTAAAGAGCAAGCAATGAGACAATCAGACCCGTCTTCATGGCTTGATTCCCTCTTCTAATTACAAGAAGCGGTTGATCGCCACTGGAAAGCATTCGGTTCGCATTATGGGGAATCCTTCTGGCTGATGATGGTAGAACCCACTCGGAAAACTCAGACATGGGAGGATGTCCAAATGACTGACCAGCGCGTTATGGATGTTCCCTAGGGTCACGCGTAGAGGATGCAAAATCAAAACCTTTTTGTCATGTTTATTATTCGAAGCAAGAAAAAAAAAGCCAAAAGGATGAGAAAGGCAGAGACTTTCCTTTTGGGTGAGGTCTTCCAAACCTTTGACTCATTCAGTCAATCCCTTCTTTCTCTGGCTGAATTGCCCTACTCAAGGTCTCTAACTGGGGGCTTTTTCACGGTTGTGGAGAAAGCTTGTGTTTTTGTCTGACCGGACCATCGAGATTTTCATTTACTTAGTTTCTTCCTTTTTCGAAGGCCTCAATGATAGAATTTTGCGTGTAGTCTCTCTCGCATGGTAGGAGGGACCTATTCTTTTTCTCTATCCTTAGAGCTGCATGCTTATGCTGAGTGATCGCGAGACATTCGATCACCTCGTCTGCTTCAGTAGATGCCTCGTCTTCAGATGGTGCTTATTCCATGATTGGGGCCACGTCAGCTAAAAGACTTACAGAGAAGAGAAGCTCCTCACTCTCCTTCTCCACATTTGATTCCATCGTGCCCACCTATGGTTCATACTCGAATTGAGATTCATTTGACCCCAGGACCATCCTCAACCGACAACTGCACACCACTGTAGGGTCGTGGTTCTATGGGACCTGAGAAAGCTCCGACTGCGTCAGGGCTAGGGATTTCCTCACTTTCCGGAGAGCAGGCCTTAGTTTCACACTTGTGCCCTTCCGGAATAAGCTCCTCCAAGCGTATGAGAAGCACTTAGGGATAGGGCTACAATGTGGTCGCTCTCTTTTCTCGGCTCATTCTGTCATTGTGCAGTTGACAAGAAAAGGCTCTCTATATCCCATCCCACAGCAAGGCCTTTCTGAATATGCAGTCTTTTATAGAAATCCATAAGATGGCTGCAAATAGAAAAAGAAAGTGCCAAAGAGAAGTGTAGCTAGGGTTTTCAACCAGCCGTCGAAATGCTTGTTTAGAATTTGTATAGCTTGCAGCAATCCTCAAAACTTGCTTGTTTTGACCTTCTCTCTCATTTTTGAACTCAAAATGGAAAAGCTGCTTTGGCGGCCCATCCATTCATGCCCTGCCCTAGCTGGGATGTCGATCTAGCCCTTCCTAATTAATTCGCTTTGTCATCAAGGTATGTGATTCGTCTCTCTTCGAGGGTTGGTTTCGGCTGCTTTTCAGTCTTTATTCCAGATTGGAAATAGAACTCAGAAAGCTGAACCTTGACGAGCTTTAGAGGAGGGAAAAAGTCTTTTGGGAGCCATAACTACGAACCCCCATAGCAAGGCCTATAGCACCACTATGAGAAAGATCACTCCAGTAACCTGGGCAAGGAATTTCACCTCTTCCAAACCTTGGCTGCTTTTCTTTCGCGCTTATGGTGGTTATCGCTGCTCATTTGGCTTCTGTATCATGCCCTCCTAGCTAGCAAGCAAAGCAAACAAAGCAATAAGTAAGTTCAAAATAACTCAAAGCTTCGCAAGGCAGGCAGCAACTGACACCATTCTCAGACGAAGGAAGGCTGGTGAATAGTGCTCTGAGGAGATCTGATTCTGGACAACGGAGATTCGACTTATTCATAAGCTAGCCTGGTGCCATAAACCAGCTTCAGGATGTCCAGTGGGAGAATTTAGTAAATGAATGTTCCAAAGAGGGACAACATTGCTGACAAGCAATAGCAAAATCAATCCACCAGGAATGCATCTTTTTAATGACGTAGCAGATCAAGCAGACGAATAAAGCCTAGGGTAGGGAAAAAGAAGTTCCAAAAGGCCCTTAGTCCTTATAAAATTGGGGGCTCTGATACCCGGTTCCTATGGCTTTTCCTAAAGAGACTTTGATGGAGCGAAACTTCAATCTTGGAGGAAGGGTGCTTTGACGCCCGTTGCATAAAAGCGGATAGGGCACCCGTCAACATGAAGCTAGATAAGCAAAAGGAAGAGCATATTATGGAAAAGCATCAATCGAAAGATTGAGTGGACAATGAATGGATAGCGCACAGTTCTTCATAAATAAGTCCGATAGCACGAACGATAGATTGTACATCTTCAATCCAGTGCTTGTTTAGTTGTCACAATCTCTATTCCGCATCTTAGTCTTTTTCATGTTGTTGGAATCTCGAATCATCCGTTGATTAGAGTATTTCATCTTGCTTGGAAGACCTGTTTGATGATGGGTGGACAATTTGTGGAGCAAACCACCCCGCTTCGTGCAATCATTTCACCAATCTCTCATTTCTGCGTACAGGTTCATGTCGATTCTGCTTGTTGATCGACTCAATCTAGCCTGACTTCTTTTGGCATAATTTCCCTCGGGGCTGGATATCAACGGAAGTTGTGCTAGGGGAGAATCAGTTCTACGTGAGTGAGACTCTCCCTTAGAGAAGGAATCGGGGCGTCTTGATTCTCCAGGGAAAGCTCAATCACTATCACTCACTGGAAGCATATCTCCTTTCGAAAGAGGGGGGTAGACTTAACCAAGGAAGGGAAAAGAGATGGATCAGGAGTTTACTCGATTTAGTTGGAGAGGGAAAAAAAGCTAGTCAACTGGCTTGAAAACTAAATTCGGGTTCATAGTTTGAAGCAAGGTGAGAGTTTTATCGTGCAATAAGGGGGGGCAAATTATGACTCAAACATACACGAATAATGGTTAGTTTTTCCTTTGTTTGATAGCTCGGCACACTTAAGCCCGTAATTGTTGGCTTCTATCTACTGGCACTACCCCGAATCTTGTTGTGGTCTAGGAAAAGATTGATTTCCCCTTGTTTCAGGTCGATAATAACCTTTCTTTTCGGCATAACACGAGCACTTGCCTTCAGAGGAAGGGGCTACTACTAAACTCAACAACTTTTTTGAAGGTGATCGACGAACCCGGCTGAAATGAGACTTTCTTATTTCGGGATTTTGATGATGATTGACTTTTTTTTTTTTTCCTTCTAAACCGGATGCGAGTCTTCCTACTATTCCTCAAGCCAATCAGGAACCTAAGCAAAAAAGAGGCTGATAAAAGGAAGATCTATCATTTAGCTTTGATCTAGCTTTGGTCTCTGCTAACTTGATTCTATAAGTACTATACTACAAGTTAGTTAGTTAGTGTAGTGAGACTTTTCTCACTTATTGATCACATAGCTTAGAGTTGTTCTCGGTTTTCTTTTGCAGAATGATTAAGTGGAAGCGAACAAGCATAGGCCGAAAGGACGGTGCACTTCTCTTTCTTCGATGGACAAGACTTTCAGTTACACTTTCCTTTCCTCGCTCGGTTCGACCTTTAGTTGTTAGGGAGAGGGAATCCGAATTTGCTTTACTTGTCAAAGGGAAGGACGGAACCGTTTAGTAGTGTATCTTTAGAGTCAACTTCTTTCTCTTTTTTGGGAAAGGAAGAAAGACTAGTTTTCAACAATCATTACTGGAACTAGCTAGGAAGAATGATACATATTCGTAGAGAGGATTTTGTAGTCTAGTCTCCCCCGATCTTAGGCTAATGCGATTTCTTTGGTCTTTGCCTTGAACCAATGATCGCTTGGTCTGGATTACCCTTTTTCTCTTATTCGTGGAAGCCCTCTTTTTTTTGTTCGAGCCTTCTCTTTCTTCCTCTCCCTAACAGGACAAGTGAAGGGAGAGTGCATTGAATAGTCAGAGTATTTTTTTGGGAGAGCTGGACGAGCATAGTTAACTGTAAAACGAGTGCCAAACCAAGCCAAGAGTCAGAGAATAATAGTGCCCTATTTTCTTAGTGATCGAATCAGCTTAAGGGCTCATCAAGTCGAGCTGTGAAGATCTTTCTTCTTAACCTATCTATCTCTTCTGAAGCTTTTCCTCATCTTTTGGATAGATGATGGACCAAGATTTGACTCTCCTCGTCCCCTTCGTTAAAAAAAAAAAAAAAAAAAAAAAAAAAAAAAAAAAAAAAGAGGAGAGAGAGTCAAAGCCAAGCAAGATAAAGAGTTTAGTCGGTTGAGTACAAGAAAGAAGAAAAGTGAACCATAAGGTTCCAAACCAGAGACTCCTCTCCTTACCTCCTTGTCTACTCGTTCAGGCTAGCGAGAAGTCAGGCCAAATCAAAGAAGAAGCGCCTTAAGCTGATCTCATTGAAAAGAGGAAGGTAGCTAACTAGCTCGAAGGAAGGAATGCCCTTGAGTTCATCCCAAGCCAACATTCTATGCACAATGCCTCAAGTAGACATGTAGGCACCTAGTCGAGCAGTGAATAGCATTTGTCGAGCCAGAAAAGACTCATCAGACAGGGCAGATAGAAGGCGAGTATAGTTATCAAAGAGTGGAATGCAGAGTGATTCAAAATATTCTTTTCTTGGATTTGGAAATGAGAAACTACAGCCCTTGCTCCAAGATCTCAGTTTGCTTTCGCTTAGCCTTATCTTATAAGCCTTGCTAGGATAATTCATAAAACCTTGCTTATCCTTCTGATGAGCAACTAACTAAGTTAGACTGCCTCTTACGAGCAGGTAACCTACTTTCTAAACCATGCCCCACTAGACTTTCTTCTGAGCCAGCATTTCACTCTTGGTTTTCGTACTTATTTCAAAAGAGTTATTTCAAAGGACTTATTTCAAACTCGCACCTGATTACACGGGAACGAAGAAAACTACATGGGGAGCACGCTTCCACCTGCAAGAACAGAGGGCCCAGACCAACCACAGACAAATGGAACCACACATACCAAATCATGAAAAATTCAGTAGGGTAGCGAGCCACAGTGGCGAATGAACGATCAGAAGCATAGCCAGGCAAACGTCCACTATGAACCTGAAAAGAAGAATCAACATGATTCAAATCCAAAAAACAAAATGACTACTACATAATCAACTGACGCACGTGCAAGACGCCAACAATCAGCTGAAGCATCAACAATGTCCCCATCCAACGAAAATAAAATAGAACATCATTGATAGTACTTCAACCAATAGAGGCCAGCAAGTGGACCATATAACCTGAATAATAAGACGAATAAGACATTATTAAGCGAATCAGCAACCGTATTTCAGCGGGCTTACCCAAGGAATGGCAAAATGGAAGTCGTCGGATGGGACTTCGAATTGAAGCTGCTAATTGAAGCTGCTAATGCGGATTCCTCTCCTTCTATGTGGGATGAATATGTCGATTCTCAGTCTAATGCTGCTTCATACTTCGCTTCCTCGTCTTGCTTGCTTCGAAAGCTGTCATGTAAGATTACAAAGAGGACTGCTACCGTAACTGCTAACAAAAGGAAGAAGGAAAGAAAGCTCCTAGCGTTAGAGTGATGCTCCTAGCGTTACATAGACTCATGCTCTTAGCTTAGCGCGCTCTAGCCTGATGCTCTTAGCCCACCTACCTTCTTTCTTGGCTTACCGAGCTCGAGTACACCCGCTGCCTACATTTATTCTCTTTTCCAGTTCAGTACACTTTGAAAGAAGCGACAGAAAAGCAGCCCCTTGGTGTTGAGCACTACTGAAAGAAGCTATTAAACAAGAGGTTAGGGCTATGGTGTAACTTTCCCTTTCCCGAGTTTGTTAATCGAAGATTAGTAAATTAACTACTCTTTACAGCTTCTTGTGTTGAAAGAGGAACTCCTTGTGACAACTCTTCTTGTTCGCTTCTACGCGTATGCGGGTAACAATTCAATCTTTGGAAAAATGAAACTTGTTGCCAGAGGGCTAAAGGCCATCACACAATTAACCTACCCCACCTCACCACCCCCTAAACCCTGTCATGAAATGAAATAAAAGGGGCCTCCTCCTAATGGCACTGATTTCATTCAGCCACGCAGTAAGAGTACCTTTGGATGAATTCGCATGTTCAGTCTCGGGAGAAAGGATTCAATTCTCACCGATCCCTTTTCTTTTTCCCTCCTACTGCGCCAAACAAAAAACTTAGCCTGTGAAATTAGGCCAGGGCCTAGATCCCATTTGAGCGAAGAGGGCTGCCGCATTTGAATGAGAAGCGTCAGGTCAGAAATAAGCTACTCAGAATAGTTGTTGGAAAGAAAAGTTTGGATCGACCTCACCCCCTTACACCTGAACGGAACCTGTACGCCGGCACGCTTTTTGTTCCGACTTTCACTAGCAGTTGCTTTCTTGCTTGCCTTTCAATAGTAGTTCTTCCTGAACTTACAGCTATCCGGAAAACAAGATGGATTTGACGAAATGGGAAATGGAAAAAAAAACTTCTTTTTCTCTCGGCTGCTTTCCCTGAAGCGGTTGTCTCGGTGTCAACCCCAACACTGACTCGACTAGGCTTCCTGTGACACCCCAACTTCCTAGGGGGTCACCCATCCTAGAACTACTCTAGATCTAGCACGCTTAACTCCCATAATCTCTTGGATCTTGCTACCATCCAAAATGCTATAGCCGGGTTAAGAGATTTAGTCCTATTATATCATTTATATATAGAACTAATCCAAACTCCGGGGGTGTCACATTCTTCCCCCCTTTAAGCCATGACGTCCACGTCAGGCTCAAGCACACTCACAAGCACCAGGCGATGTGAGACTCGTCTCACTAGCCTTAAGCCGACCGTGTGGGGAGCTACACTCTACCCACAACGGTCATTAGCCGGGGAGCCTAGCTCTACCCGCTATATAACACTGACTCAGCCGAGACTCATCTCACATTTTCGGCTTGTGAATGGCTCTGATACCAACTGTGACACCCCAACTTCCCAGAGGGTCACCCATCCTAGAACTACTCTAGCTCTAGCACGCTTAACTCCCATAACCTCTTGGATCTTGCTACCATCCAAAATGCTATAGCCGGGTTAAGAGATTTAGTCCTATTATATCATTTATATATAGGACTAATCCAAACTCCGGGGGTGTCACACTTCCGGTGCTTGTGCTTCCCCTTCCAATGTTGGGCTGTCTCTGCGGTGCAGGCTCCCGGTTTTGTTCTCTCTGTCTTCGGTTTAGGTTCCTTCCCCGGAACTACCTGAAGCGGTTCTCTCTGAAGCGGTGCTGGTCTCGGCTCTTTCTTGGCTCTCCTCTGCTTGAACTGTGCCCGGAACCTGTCTTTTATTTCAAGGTGCTTGCCCACCTTACAACAAAGGGCTCGAAACAGTATAGCGCTAGACGGAGTTTTCTCTGCGACACTTTCACTATGATCTGCTTGAACTGCTGACCGTAACTAGCCTAGCCCGAAAAATAGGATTTCCTAGAGCGCTGGAACTTTACTTTCACCGCTTAAAAATACCGCTACCCGACAAGGAAAGCTTTATAAAAGCAGCTCCGGGAAATCTTTTTTGTCAAAGTGCTCATTTTATTTGTAATAAATAAGTAAACAAACCGCTTTCCACAACCGGAAAAGGAAGTCTAAGCCAAACCGATTGCCTTACGCACGGTATTCGTTCCTTCCTCGGAACATACATTTACCTGACGAGCTATACTAACGGCAACAAGCGAGAAAACCCCTAACCAGCGAAGAAAACTCCAGTGTGCTAGGGTCGGCTTGAAAGCAAGCAAGAGCAAGTTAACGCGCAGCCTCTTTCAGGTTTGGAAGGAAGGTTTTTATTGTTGAGAAAGGGGTTCCTGTACAAAATGAAAAGGATAGGGTGGCTGCGATAGGCTATGGAAGGAAAAGCAGGAAGTGCCGACTGTGCGCAAAAGTGCCAGAGCAGGGGTGGCGAGTGGAGTAGGTTAGAACTCGGGTTAGGGTAACGAGTGAGAGGACAGTTGCCACTTTGAGTCAGATGAGGGAAGCTGCTATGCTGCTGGGTCGTTAATGTGGGTGTGGTGAATACGCATGCTCGCACGTGAATCATACCTCATTGAATGACTTAATCAGGCCAACCTTTCACCCAGCCCTCTATTATACCTCCTTCCATACTAACATCAGTTTCATTATTATTTGTGTGCATAGCAGGTCTAGCCTACACACCTAATTTCCTACTCTGAATCCTATTGATCCTCCGTCGCTTCAAACCCCTCGGGACAAGATTCAATTATACACAAATAGCCAGGAGATCTCATACACAATAAGAAATGGCTCCAGGTCCGAAAGGTCAAACCCAGAAATGTGCAAGCGAGACCCAGCAAGAAAACTTTTGCGCGCGAAAGCCCTTGCTTGTTCCGTAACCTGCTCCTCCGTTTGTGAAGTAGAGATAGAAAGGCAGAAAAAGAGGCGTCGGCTCTGAAATGATGGAAGATTGAATCATTCCTTCATTCTATTCCGGCTATTCCTTTCTATAATACGGGTGATTTTTTCATGAGCTAGAGAGATAGCAGCTTCGATTCGCAGGCAGGATATAGAAATCGGACACTATCCATATATAGTTGCTTCTAACTCCGCGACTAAGGGCTCTGGAACATACTATATGCCTAGAACTGGTGATGCAGATAATGCGGTATTTACCCTTATTCCATTTACCTTTTGAGCGAATCCAGATGCAATTTACCAAGTCAAAGCAACGGGTTGAAAAATCGGACGGGAACAACGTCCTGACTAAATAAAAGCTTCTTCAATGGGCTTGTTAAGCGGAATGAATGAACTATGAACTCCAGAGCCAAAGGTCTCCTCTTCAGCGGATTCGGATGGGGATGCTGCTTCTCGAATTGAAGCTGCTAATGCCCTATCTCGTCAAGTCCAAATCTCCTTTCCCTTTCGAGACGCCTTTTTCACTGGCCAGATAGAATCTTCCTTCTCGAGTATATCTCATTAATTGTATGGTTTCAACTTCACACTAACAAAATGAATTTGAAGAAAGCTTCACATGTGTGATGTCTCTCTCTCATGATTAACGAGCTCCCTTCTTTGATATAGCACAAGAGGAAGTGTGGTTGGGCTAGGTTAAGCTAGGCTCCTCGGGCAAGTAGTCCCTTGATCCAGTGGTGGGGTTGGAAGGGGCTTAGAATAGCTTTCTCAATTTCGAAAGAGTAACCTTTCAACCATCCCCTATTATTTTGGCCACGGCTTTTGCTTTAGCTCATTTGATTTGTTATTTCTATTCTAAGACTCTACAGATGTGTTTGTTTGTGCCCTTACTCAAAGGATAAGGAGGGCGGCTTTCCTATCCTTATGGGAATGCTGATCCAAATAGGAGTAACTCGGAATCACCATCCTAATATCCTTTTCAGGCCAAACAAAGAGGATTTTCGTTGTTTGCTTCGCGGTAACGAACTGATCAAGATGGGGTGTCCAGTCTACATTGGTACGGGATTCGCGATGCCATCTGTATGGTCTTGTGTTCTTTCCTCACATTGGGAGTGCTGCCCTGGCACGGCAAACCTCTAGATCTATCTCAGCACGTTACTCAGCCTTGTCAAGGAAGCCGAGATCGATGTCGGATGATAGAAGCGAGGGCTAAAGGTAAGTGTAGTAAGGGAGAATAAAAACCGGGCTTGTAGCACTTCTTCCCGTAGATCATGTCAAATTCCCTCGTTAAACTTCTTGTATATCCGCCCTGATGCTTTAGATGCTGATCGGGATACAACTATTGAGGTTGTGGCTGCGGTTTCAGAGTCTGTATCGTCCACTGGACACAAAAATGATCTAACTAGTTATTTCCACACTCAAATGCAAAAGAAAAGCCTTTTTTAGCGTCTAATGATTGATATTCTTTTTTAGATCTGGCAAATCATTCCCAACGAGGATAAGCATGAATGAGGACTTCCTTTCCGCTCCATAGAATGAATGAAGGAATGGATGCGACAATGAATGAAGCCGATCCAGGTAGGGTAGCGCAGCATCTTTTCCAGCACTGTTAAGAAAGGGGTACAAGGAGCTGTAGAAAGAGTACAGGGAATCATTGGGCGGTGTGGTATTCCGATTAGATGAATTTTGCCGATGTCTATCGGAGCGAAGTAAGTGTAAGTGCCCCTGGGTTCGGTTCCTTCATAAAGGAATATAGTGCGCCCTATAAAGAAAGGCAGGCGCGCAATAAGCTAAAGCTTACCTTGCCCCGAGAGAGGCCATAGGACAGAGTATAGAACCGGCGATGCTACTCTGGGCCCAGACAGACTAGGTAATGGTAAGTTGTCTGGCCTGACTCTGTTCACTGAGCTCTTAGCTTTGCTCCTGGCGGTGCGCTTGGTTATGTGTGCTGTCTACTCTTGGGTGGAAGAAAGAGCACAGGAAGCCGCCTCTGCTTTCCAAACCATTCATTCATTACTGGATTATCCCATCTATTACTGACTTAGACTGTACTGATACCTGTACCGACATAGACCTACCCTATTGATCTATGAAATGTCTGGTGATTTAAGACAATTAGGGTTTATACTTCAATGGAGAAAGCAGTTGAGAATCAGATGCGAGATATAGCTAGATATATAAATCCTCAGTTGACTAGGCACTGTGCAAATGAACAGAGAGACTCTTTGGCTTAGGCTATTTAACAGGAGGGATAACACTATGGGCAGGCTCGCGCTTCGATCGGTTAGCTCTTACTACTACTTACTAGGCTGCTTAATTAAAGTCTTTCTTCTATGAATTGACTCTGCTAGTGGGATCGCTTTAGAGATAGAGCTTCATGGAAAAAGTCGTTATCGTGGGCCATCCTTTCACAGTTTGTGGTCAGGTATCCTTGCGGATGAAGCTGAACAAGCACAGCGGAATCAGACTTCGAACTAAAAGCTTAAAAAACACGCTTCCAGCAAACAAACGACCAACCACAACAACAGAAACTGCAATCGAACTCGAAACCTCAATCGTAACTGCTTCCGGTACACAAGTAAGGTAATAGCTATCCAGCACGCCAGCTAGCCATAACTGACCTCCTGCTGCACCTGTTCACTCCCTTTATGCCTTTCGTTATCATCAGACCAGAGCTGACAGGCGGGCTAGCTGACCAGAGGAGAAGAAGAGGTAAAGCACGAGGTTATGAAATAATAATAAGAGTGACTGTTGCTAATAAGAGTGAGGGGTACGGCTATTCCGAATGCTAGCTTTCCTGTAGTAGAGCGAGGCTCAGAAAGAGTTTCCAATTGAGGTATTAGGTTCCTTTTTAGCCTGTTGTGCCGATGTCGAATGCGTGCTTTCTTTCAGAAGCTCTTTTTACTAAACTAAACTAAAAGTAAGTGTGGCTTATGCTTGGTTCGGTTTAAAATCCCTTAGAAATTACTGGGCTAGTTCCCGGTTGATGGCAATTTATCTTGGGTGCATAACATGCAGATTTCTGTCCGCCTTAAAAAGAATCTAAGAGTTGAGAAGCAGCTTAGCATTCAACCGTTACCTCTGACTCGACCTCTTCACCTTCTTTATATAGGCTCTGTGGTTAATTATAGGTCTATGGCATTTGCTATTGATAATGCTTTTCTTTTCTCGCTACTTGTAAACCAACGTCTTAAGTTGAATTTGCTCTTTCTCATGTGACAATCACTGACAGATGCATAAAGGCTTTGTCATCCCTACACCGTGGGTTCTTCGATCACATAATTATGGTTTCCGCTATGAGATATGGAGGACTAGCCACTGCTCAAAATAAAGAAAGACACCTGCAGAGAAAAAGGCAGTGCCAAGGGAAGGGCTGGGAATTTGGTTTTGCATATCGTACTCTCTTGACTTGAGAAGGTTGTTCGATTTAATTGGCTGAAATTTCTACTAGAGCGGAGCACTCTTTAGGCTTCTTCCCTTTAGCTTCAACCCGATTTACGTCGTAAGTGTCTTCTAGGCTTGCGAGAGAGCTTTGACTACTGCCATTCTGGTTTCGGGAGAAAGACGTAGGAGGTCGTACATCGGCAGGAATAGTGGCCAATTGAGTCACCAGGTCATAGTCGAACGGTTCGTAGCACTAAGTTCTTGGTACTATTAGATCTTTTACCATTGAATTAACAGATGTGTGGTTAGGATGATAGTGGACCCCTAAGGTTTAGTGGGTGGTTAGAAAAATAGTATGTTCTAAGTGTTAAAAATGATGAAAGGAGTTAATCTAATGGTGGAAAATCTAGTAGCACTAAATGTTTTGTACTATCGATAGTATATTAGCCGGGCTATATATATATATATATATATATATATATATATATATATATATATATAACTTATATATTTTCAAATGTACAAGCTCATCTATGCTTATAATTTTTTTACCAAAAATTTTTGTGTTTGGTGCTTGCATAATTTGAAACATATATTCCTTGCTTATATCTCCGTATTATCGTCTGGTTATTAGGCATAATTACTATGCTAAGATAAGATATATATATATATATATATATATATATATATTATATATATATATATATATATATATATATATATATATATATATATATAGAGTAGAGCTTATATGCTTTTAAAAGCATAACTCTATCCATATTTGTGAATTTTTTACCATTGGATTTGTATTGGGATTTGTGATTTTGTAAAATCAATTAAAAAGAAAGAAAGATAAAGTATAAAACACAAATCCCAATACAAATTCAATGGTAAAAAATTCACAAGCATGGATGGGCTTGTGCTTTCAAACGCATATAAGCTCTCTCTCTCTCTCTCTCTCTCTCTCTCTCTCTCTCTCTCTCTCTCTCTCTCTATATATATATATATATATATATATATATATATATATATATATATATATATATATATATATATGCTAAAATACTATTAATAGCACTAAATTATTGGTGCTATTAGGTTTTTTATCATTGAATTAAGAGATGTGTGGTTAGGATGATAGTGGATCCTAAAGGTTTAATGGGTGGTTATGAAAATAGTATGATCTAAGGATTGAAAATGATCAAAGGGGTTAATCTAATGGTGGAAAACTTGATAGCACCAAATGTGTGGTGCTATCGATAGCATAGTAGTCGAACTATATATATATATATATATATATATATATATATAGTAGAGCTTATATACTTTCAAAAGTATAAGTTCATTCATACTTATAAATTTTTTACCATAAAATTTTGTATTGGGATTCGTGTTATTATAAAGACATTTTAGGAGAGATATTTAGAGAGAAAGTATAATTGTACAAATTCTAATGCAAATTCTATAATAAAAAATACACAAGTATGAATGAGTTTATACTTTGTAAACTATATAAGCTCTACTATATATATATATATATATATATATATATATAGTCCGGCTAGAATACTATCGATAGCACCAAACAATTGGTGCTATTAAGTTTTCAGCCGTTGGATGAAAAGATATGCGGTTGGGATTATAGTTGTCCCCTAAGATTTTTACTATTCAACCAACCACCTAGTAAACCCTAGGGGCCCACTATAATCCGAACCGCATTTTTTTCATCCAACGGCTGAAAACTTGATAGCACCAATAACTTGGTGCTATCGATAGTATTCTAGCCTAATTCTATATTAGAGTCCGGCTAGAATACTATCGATAGCACAAACAATTGGTGCTATCAAGTTTTCAGCCGTTGGATGAAAAGATATGCGGTTGGGATTATAGTGGTCCCCTAAGATTTTTACTATTCAACCAATCACCTAGTAAACCCTAGGGGCCCACTATAATCCCAACCGCATATTTTTTCATCCAACTGCTGAAAATTTGATAGCACCAATAACTTGGTGCTATCGATAATATTCTAGCCTAATTCTATATATATATATATATATATATATATATGGGTCGACTACTATACTCTTATGAGTAAAATCATTTCGTACTCATAAGTTTTTATCCTTTGGATGAAGGAATGTGCGGTTAGGATTATAATAGTTCCTTGGATTTATACTATTTCACCAACAACCTAGTAAACTCTAGTGCGACCACTATCAGCCTAACCGCATATTCTTTCATCCAAGGGCGAAAATGTAGTAACCGTAAATTTTAGAATCTGAAATTTAGATTTAAATATATTTCTGAAATATTTATAAAATAAAAATGTGTAAATAAATAGTGTAATTTGGACCCTATTTTTTGCCTTTCATATCGGAGTTTGATCTCGAAAATCTGAGATCGCCAGTGCGACCGTCTCGTCGAATCGAGTAAAAATGGTATAAACAGATTTTCGATCCGACGATCGGATCGTCTCGAAAATAGCGAAGAAGAAGGGGGGCCCACAACATAAGTTGTGAATAGTAATTCCTGTTTTAAATCCCCAGCCGACCAACGTCGGCCGATTCACTGTCTAGAGTCCGAACCTGACGATCCAGATAGTTGATTTTAACCACTTCATCGTTCTGAGCGCAGTGGCGCTGACGAAATTCGCGTTTGACTGTTCTCAAGCATCGGGGTGGGTGCCATACAGTATAAATTTACTGTATTAAATGGACCAAGCATTTTTAGGGGCACCAAATTGAGGAACCAAATATGCTACTTGATAGGTTTCGTCGAGCCGGACGTTGTAGTGAAGTCCATTTTGTATTTCGATGACTCGTGTGCCTCGAAATACATGAAATACAGTTAAAAAATGGGTATTTTCGCAAAAGGTGCAATATATTATGTACCAAATGGGTTGAGGCTTCTTGGAGAGGGTTCTGGGTGCAATTGTGATCCACAGTAAAGACCCTGGGGTTAGAGGCATGTTGTGCAAGGACCTAGTGGCATATTATTACTATTTACACAATAAACGGCTTGTGTCTTTTGGGCTCCTCGTGTGGGAAGTTATAGCCATCTGAGGGGGTTCTAAAACCCTTGGCTTGCATCCAGAAATAGAAACCGCCTTTTTCCCCCAGCCCTAGGGTCGCCAAGGAGATGCACCCCATCGAAGGAAACCGAGCTCGGGCAAGAAAGAAGGAGAGTGCAACTGGGAGCCTCAAACCGCGCTCTCTGCTTCCTAGTGGGCTCATCTACCTCCTGTGAGTGCGCCTGAGGGAGCCAAGATGCGCGCGGTGCGGGGAAGGGTGAATCGGCTTCCTCCTTCTTCTCCAACTCCGGCCAAGGTGAGATCCGGTTATCCCTTGGTTATTTTGTCCCGAGACCTTTGGAAGTGTCTTCCTTATGATCTGGGGACTCTTTCCAGCCATCCCCGAAATGGGAAAAGCCCTGGTTGGCCGGCGGTGAAGTTGCACCGCCGGAAAACCAACCTAGCTCCGCCTCAAGCTATCTCTGCTCCCGGCTGTTTTGGATGAAAATTATAATGATGGGAAGCTTCTACTAGACCTCTTGACCATCTCCACCAAATTTGGGAGGATTTGGTTCACTGTGGTGGTCATAGTGGCTTGCCCTAGTTCCGGGAAATGAAGGGCTTGGCCAAGCTAGCTTTTTCGGTGTCGGCGCCGCCTCCCACCGCCGCCCACACACCCAGCAAGCTTCTTGTGGCCTGTTGGGTTTAGGTTAATAAGGATCTAATAGGGGAAAAAACACCTAGAGGGGGGTGAATAGGTGTAAACAATAAACACTCAAAAAATCATTGTGCGATAAAACCCAATGCGGAAAAATAAAAGAACACACAAGATTTTTACGTGGAAAAACTCCAAACCGGAGTAAAAAACCACGGGACCGATAACACGGCGAAATCCACTAGAATTAACACACGTACAAGGTGATATAGCGTACTCACTGACGACTCAACCTCTTACCATACGCTCCTAGTAGATCTTCTCCGCTCGCTCCACGACGCTTCTCGAATCCACGATCCGCGCCCAACGCTGAATCCACAGCGTCCAACGTCGAGTCCACGACGTCCAACCGAATCCACGGTCTTCACCCAATGGCACGCTTCGAATCCACGAACGCACCTCGCTCCGAATCCACGAGAGCGATAACACCTTGAATCCACAAGGCCACGCGAGTCCACGCGCCGATTTTGGGATAAATCGTTGTTTGTTTGGGTGGTGATGATCCGCCGAATACTTAGATTAAAGATAGATCGGAAATACCATCTAAGTATTCATTGATTTGATTCTACTCAAAATGTGAGTATGGAAAACCTAGAATCAAATCAATCAATATAGATGAAGAACCATTGAATAGATCTAATGATTTCCGTTCTTCTCTATATATGTGGATTTTTCTTTTCGGCTATCTTTTCTTAATCAGCCGATCTATTGCGGATGCCCTAGAAATGAAATGGAAGGGCTATTTATAGGTTAGAAACCCTAGGAAGAATATTCGGATCAAAAACAGCCTTTTCTGGAAAGAAATCCCGACGGCGATCCGGATCAGATCTGGCGATCCGGATTGCAGAAGCACAAACCACGATTTCCAGAAAATTGCCTGTTCGGGATCCGGATCGTAGTCCCGATCCGGATCGTTCATACAGTTTTACCAGAATATCATGTTCGGGATCCGGATTGCAATTCCTGATCCGGATCGAAGAAGCACACAGGTAAAACTAGTGTTCGGGATCCGGATCAGAGAGTGCTGCGATCCGGATTGAACCAGTGTATGAACAAACACCTTTCGGGATCCGGATTGAAAGCCACGATCCGGATCCTGAACATGTCCCATGTCCAGTTTTTGATGAATAAGCAATTAAAACCTCTTCCAGGTGTTTCTACACTATAAGAAGTATTCGGATCATCAAAATTCTTTAGTTAAACGTACCTGATCCTTTTGAATTCTTCTTTCTTGAGATTGAGGTATACGATCCAAAGTTTCTTCATCTTCAATCTTCAAGACTTAACACATTCACGAAATACGCCAACTCAAATTCCGTAACAATCTCCCCCTTTGGCGGTTTCGTGACAAAACACAAATCCACAAAGAAAATTCAAAAAGAATATTTTTGTTGCTATCACCATACAACAAAAATTTACAAAAGAGTTCCAGAAATTAAAAACATGAGATAAACTCCTAGAACAGACTCTAGACTTAGACATCTGTAATCTCTGCACACAGAAAACATTCTTGACAAACAAATTCGTTAGATACCTCAAGAATTGGAGCATACAAAACCAAATACAGAGATAGAGTTTAGTCTCATCATGACATTTGAAAAAAAAATCAGATATGTGAAAGAAGCATAGTTAAAAACCAACATATCTTCTAAGCAGTTGAAAACCAAATGTCAAAGTATGTTAGTCCAACATCAACTTGTTAGTCATATTACATGCCCAAATAGTTAGTCGAATAGTTAGTATAGAAGCATGTCACAAATCACAAAAGAAAAACCAAAGTTGAGTTGAGGTTCATACTTACCTTGATATCATCGATATTCACAATCATTCATTGTTCAGAGTTCTCAGAGTAGAGTTCTCTCTAACTCTCTCACTCTCTCCCCCTTTTTGTCACAGAACAAAGCCAAAACGTAGCATGAGCTACAATATGTAAGGAGAGTAAAGAAAACATAAAGTCCTAATAGTATGCTCAAACTGAAAACTAAACTAAAAGAAGAGAGAAAAAAAATGTCCTGAAACCTAAGAACTAAAGTAGACAAGGTGAACAGAAGGTGCGGCTCAGTCTGAAGAATCTGAACTAGTACAGCTCAGCTTGCTCAAAATCCCTTTAAGTAAATTCTTAAAATTTGAGTACTTCTTCTTGATCTTCTTGTGTTCAGAAGAGATCTGCTGAAGCTCTTTCGATATTCTGTCTTGTGTAGCAGAGAGTCGGTGTTGTTCCTGACAAATCGATTCTAAAATCTCTGTCTCAGTTGTCTGTGTCTTTGAGTAAGATGGACGCTGTCTAGATGCAGATGGTGCATCTGGTCCTGCAGTCCATGGTGATTCAGTTTGCAGAATTCCAGAAAGTGAGCGTGCTCTGGTGAGAGGCCCACTATGCTGACTCGTACTTCTTTGAACATTTCTTCTTCTTGTATATTGTCTGGTCGTGGAGGCAGATTTCATAAGTCTCTTTCCTTTGGTGAATTTCCTGTCCTCTTCATCAATTTTTCGCTGAACATCCTTGAAGAATTCGTCCCATTCTTCTGTATCGTAATCTGAGCTGTCTTCATTGGCTTCGTTTGGTTTGTCTCGAGTTGAGACGCCTGGTTCTTCTTTAACAGATGACCTCCCGGGCATCATTGCCACCAGTAACAGAATCAACCAGGAGAATGCCATTGATTCTAGTATTTTGAGTTTAAGAAAGTGTCCTGTGAAACCAACTCAAGAACATATGAAAAATTGTCAATTTTGAAAAATTTGAAAACATTGTACCTAGACAATCATAATCATGTAGAGAAGCCAAGAATCAAATTAGTTTTCCAAAAAGAATTTTAAAAATAGATCAATTCCATGATTTACAAAAATTCCTCTTTTATGCCCTAAAACCGAATTTTTAGAAATCGAAGCCTAAAAACTCGTTAATCAAGTAAAATCCCAGCATAAAAGCAAAACTAATTGACCCAGAGTTCTTATTTCAAAAGAAATTTGATCAAAAACCATTCACAAACGAAAAAGTTCCAATTTTTCAACTCACGTTTGGTGAAAAACCATAAAAACTGAGAAAAACCGAGTTTTGATCATGAAAACTTACTTGAATCCGAAGAACTTTGAGTTTTGAAGCACCAAGAAGCAAGAAATCTAGAGAGAGAAACTCTAGAGGCTTGAAAACCAGAGATTAGGGTAAAGAAATCAAGAATCTGTATGTTTCTATATAAAACCCTATCCGTGATCCGGATCGGCCGAGAATGTGATCCGGATCGGCTACCCGCAGGAAAAATCCTGCGTTCGGGATCCGGATCACTTGCTCCGATCCGGATCGGCTACACCTTTTTCTTGAGAAAAATTTAGAAAAACACAATAAAATCCAGAAAAAGTATGTAAGCACTTTACCATGTCAACTTCAAACAAATGGCATCGTTTCATGCAACAAGAAATAGATTATGCAAAATCTATCAAAAATATCCAAAAATGAAACGAAGATTTACGAAAGTTAAAACACTTAAAGTTGAACAACTTCAATTACATCTATCCTGATCCTATGTGTAATGTCTTTATCAAATCATCAATTTCAGTAAAGAAGTACCAAGATCAATAGATGTTTGAAATCCCAGATAAGTTAGATAATATATCTAGACAATCTGTTGAAGGAGTGGCTCTTTGAGCATCTTTTACTAAAAATCCCACCTTATACCAACCATGAAATACGACTGAGTCAAGTATTTCAATATGAATTTCATCAACAATTTTTCAAACAAAAATTTGCTTTTCATTCATGGAGTATCTTTTTCTTTCATTTTCTCCATGTGGTGGTAGTTTTCACACTCCTCATTGGGATGTAACTCTTTCCACATCTTTTGAGCATTTCACATTTCATTGACTCCCCCTCAATTGGCTATCAATTATATAATATATAAAGTATTCAACCAAACCATTGATCTCGAATTCATACTCGACTAAGCAATCAAATATGATAATGACTATACCAAGAGATCATTGAGAGAGAAATTGACTTTGATCACAAAAAGATGGTTTAATTAACGTAAATGATCATTGCAACATTGAAACATTATGACATCAAAAACATAATAAATTTCTAAATGCATAAAAGGATGCAATTAAAGTCAATCATGATTTATGCTCAATTAGTGTGCTATGTACAGAACATAGATAAAGAACAAAACAAAAACAAGAACAAAAACAAAACCTAATCTAAGCAAAGGTTTCAAAAAGAGTTTATTTCAAGGAAAGCATGCCAATTGCTTTACGCAAGTGAATAAAACGTTTTTGATCCAAAGGTTTTGTCAAGATGTCGGCTAATTGATCCTCAGTTGAAATATATGACAGTTGAAGAATGTTTGATTCAACTAGCTCTCTAAGAAAATGATATCTAAGTTCAATATGTTTTGTTCTAGAGTGCAACACAGGGTTTTTTGAAATGTTAATAGCACTAGTGTTGTCACATAAAATGGTTACCGAAGATGTTGAAATTCGGAAATCGCTCAACACGCTCTTCATCCAAATCAATTGGGTTGAGCAACTTCCTGCAGAAATGTACTCCGCTTCGGCAGTCGAGAGTGCTATGCAGTTCTGCTTTTTACTGTGCCATGCAACAAGGCAGTGGCCGAGATAGAAGCATGCACCACTCGTGCTTTTCCGGTCATCCACCGATCCAGCCCAATCGGCATCTGAGTATCCAACAATATCCAAAGTCGTTCCCATAGGATACCAAATTCCGAAATTGATTGTACCTTTGATATACCGGATGATCCGTTTCACCGCTTTCAGGTGAACCTCCTTCGGTGCTGATTGATATCTCGCACAAATCCCAACACTGAAGGATATATCCGGGCGACTAGCCGTGAGATATAGTAGACTTCCAATCATACTGCGGTACAGTTTCTCGTCTACATTCTCACTTTGTGATTCACTTCCAAGTCCCTTATGGCTAGTTCCCATTGGAGTCGGAAAATCTTTCGAATTTTCAAGATCAAACTTTTTGACCAACTCCAGTGCATACTTGGATTGACACAAGTGAATTCCTTCATCGTTCTGCTTAACTTGTAATCCAAGAAAATAGTTCAACTCGCCCATCATGGACATCTCAAATTCGCTTTCCATGGTCTCCGCGAATTTAGAAGCATCATTATCTCTTGTTGCTCCAAAAACAATGTCATCAACATAGATTTGAGCAACTATGAAATTGTTTTGATAATGCTTCACAAAGAGAGTCCTGTCAGCTCCCCCTCGAGTGTAGCCCTTTTCCAAAAGGTGCTTTGTCAACCTTTCGTACCATGCTCGCGGTGCTTGTTTCAGACCGTAAAGAGCCTTTTTCAGTCGAAAAACATGGTTAGGTAGTTTATGATCCACAAAACCTTTCGGTTGAGCTACATAAACTTCCTCATTTAAAAATCCATTTAAAAAGGCGCTCTTAACGTCCATTTGAAATAATCTGATTTTAAAATGACAAGCGATCGCAAACAATATACGAATGGACTCGAGTCTAGCTACAGGGGCGAAAGTTTCATCAAAGTCTATACCTTCTACTTGAGAATAGCCTTGAGCAACTAACCTTGCTTTGTTCCTGATGATAGTACCTTCTTCGTTTTTCTTGTTCTTGAAGATCCATTTGGTACCTATCACATTGTGTTGCTTCGGAGGCTTCGTCAGTTCCCAGACTTTGTTTCGCTCGAATTGATGGAGCTCTTCCTGCATTGCTTTAATCCAATAATCATCTTGGAGAGCTTCATCAACATTCTTTGGTTCGATTTGTGATACATAGCATGCAAATCCGCAAACCAATTGTCTCCGTGTTCTAACTCCTTCTTGTGGATCTCCAATTATGTTCGATTCAGGGTGATCCTTGGAGATGCGTAACGTTTGAGGTAGAGGAGTAGGCGGAGGTACACGAGATGATTCCTGCACATCAGATAAGCTTGAAGAACCGTTAGATGCATCAACGTTATTATCGAAAGAATTGTTAGAGGAAGATGCATTAGCAGGTGTATCATCATCAAGAGAGATATCGAGGGTAGATTTTTCAGATTCAAAATGAAAAGCTTCATCTACCTTAACATTTATCGATTCTACGATCGTCTTAGATTCTAAGTTAAAAACTCGATATGCTCTGCTGTTTGTAGAATAACCTAAGAAAATCCCTTCGTCACTTCGAGAGTCAAATTTTCCAAGATTCTCACGATCACGTAAAATAAAACATCGACTCCCAAAGATGCGAAAATATTTGATGTTAGGTTTTCTACAAAACCAAAGTTCATATGGTGTATTCAAGGTCCCCGGGCGCAAATACACGCGATTGATAACATAAACAGCAGTGTTTACCGCTTCAGCCCAAAAGTAAAAAGGTAAGTTCCGGCTGTGAAGCATCACACGTGCCATTTCCTGTACGACCCTGTTTTTGCGCTCGACTACACCATTTTGTTGAGGTGTGTAAGGTGCGGAGAATTCATGTTTAATGCCATTAGAAATGCAAAAATCAATGAATTTGGAATTTATGAATTCACCACCTCTATCACTCCTAACTCGAGTAATCCTATCATTCTTTTCTATCATAATACGATTGCAGATTTCGAGAAAAGAATCAAAGGTATCAGCTTTTTCTTTTAAGAAGGCTACCCAAGTATATCTAGAAAAGTCATCAACCAACAAGAAAATATACCATTTACCTCCCAGAGATGGTTGACGAGTTGGCCCCATTAAGTCCATATGCAAAAGTTCCAAAGGCCGTTTTGTACCTATGTGGTTCAAATTCTTGTGTGCAGTCCTAGACTGTTTTCCCTTTTGGCAACCGCCACACACAAGGTTTTGTTCAAAAGAAAGTTTTGGAACCCCCTTGACCACATCTTTATTTGAAATTCTAGAAAGTTCCTTAAAGTTTATGTGACCTAGCCTTTCATGCCAAAGTGTTTCATTTTTCAAAGATGCTAGGTTACATTTTTCAGAAATCTTAGAAGGAACTACATAACAGTTGTTTTCTGATCTAACCCCCTTTAAAAAGAAAGCATGGTTCATGTCAGTTACAGTGCATTTATCAGATGAAAAATTAACTGAATAACCACTATCACACAGTTGACTTATGCTTATGAGGTTAGTCTTAAGGCCATGAACAAATAATACATTATCTAGAACCGGGCCATCTGGAATAGCTACCGTTCCCTTTCCAACAATTTTGGAAGACCGACCATCTCCGAAAACAACAAGTCCTCCGGAGTTTTTCTCAAATGTTTGAAAACAGTTTTTATCGCCGGTCATATGACGGGAACACCCGCTATCCAGGTACCAAGACGAACTATCATATGCATGCAAAGAAACATTGGTAGCAAGACAGGGAAAGATCTCACCTTTGCGCACCCAAACCTTTTTGAAGTGCGTTGGTAATGGTCGTGAGGTTGATTTCCTAGGTGAGGGCGTCTTGCTTGAAGAATTGCTGCTCCTTGATGATGTCGTCTTGAGAGATGTGCTACCAAGGCTCTTTTCCTTTGAATGAATTGAACTTGTTTTCCGAGGAATAGCCCTTTTGGTAGTCGTTGCAAGATGTGCTTGAGATGTGCGTTTAGCTTCCGTCTTGCAATTTCTTCTTATGTGCCCTGAAATGCCACAACGAAAACATACCTTGGTTCTTGTCGATTCCGAGGAAGATGTAGTAGGTTCGTTGTCGTTGCTTGTCGTGAACACCGATGTCGGAGGAGGAGATACCGACTGGGGCACAAACACTGTACCACTCGAACTTGGAATGTCTCCAGTTTGAGTGTATCCGAGGCCGAACTTATTTCTTTGACCGAGACCAAGGAGTCTGTCCAACTTACTCCTTCCAGAAGAAAATCTCTGTAAGTCATCCTTTAGTTGGCGTATGGTCTCTGTCATTTCCAATTTTTCTTGTCGAGCCTCGCCGTTGAGCTTCAAGAAGTAATTCGCTTTGTTCACCATATCCATATAATTCTTCTCGAATTGCTCATTGGACTCTTGAAGGGAAACATTTGTCTTAATCAGATTGTCCCTTTCCACTTCAAGATCGGTTGAGATAGAGGTTACTCTTTTTACTTCATCTTCAAGATCCTGTAATCTCTCTTTCAACCCCTTGTTTTGTTTAGCCAATTTCTTTGAATCCCTCAAAAGCTTATGGTAGGCTAAAACAAAATCTTCACCTTCCGAATCATCTGATTCATCGTCCGTTGCAATCTTTTCAACAGTGGAGTTGGACAGTGAGTCAGATGTACTTGCCATTAAGCACATGAAGGGAGAAGATGTAGTGGACGCGTGGAAAGCTGTCGCGTTGTCTTCTTCATCACTTGACGATGACTCATTTGACGTGGAGTTGTCATCCCAAGTAACTACTTGCATCGCTTTCTTCTTAGCCGGATTCTTGTTGGGACATTCCGTTGCTATGTGGCCGTAGCCTCGACATTTGAAACACTGAACTTGTCCCTCAGAACTTTTCTTATCCTTTGAGAAGTTCTCTTGGCTTCTTGACTTGTAACTTGAAGGACCCTTGCCTTTCTTCGTCTTTCCGAAGGATTGAGGTTTGCTTGAATTTCCCCTTCGAAAGTTGCGGCGAAACTTCCTTGTCAAGAGAGCGAGCTGCTTCTCAAAGTCCTCCATAGAAATGTTCTCGTCGTCGTCCGAGGAGGATGAATCCGCGTCTTCTTCTTTAGTTGATTTCAATGCGTAACCTGAAGACTTAGAAGAGGATGCCTTTCCAGAAGAATAGTTAGTAGGAAAAGTCATTTCGTAAGTTTGTAAAGCACCTACTAATTCTTCTACACGCATTTCGTCCGGGTGTTTAATTGTTTCAATGGCTGCGACCTTCGGGCGAAATCGTTCAGGAAGAGTTCTTAGAATTTTTCTTACAACTTTAAATTCTGGAATCTTCTCTCCCAAGTTAGCACATGAGTTCACGATATCTTGCAATCGTGTGTAATAGTCAGTGAAGGATTCATTCTCTGCCATAGAGATAGAGTCAAACTTGCTCGTGAGCATTTGCAGTTTCTGAATCTTCACTAAGTTAGTTCCCTCATGCGTAACTTGAAGAACATCCCAGATTTCTTTCGCAGTCTCACATGCCGAGACGCGAGAGAACTCAGTTTGTGACAAAGCATTAAATAGAGCATTAATCCCTTTGCCATTGTAAGAAGATAAGTCTATCTCTTCCTTGGTCCATTTCGACCTAGGTTTTAAGGTGCGAACATCATCTAAAATTTCAGTTGGATTAGACCATCCTAATTCAATTGATTGCCACACCCTTTCGTCGATGGAAATTAAGAAAGCTTTCATCCGTACTTTCCAGTACGCATAATTAGTTCCATCAAAGAAAGGGGGTCGATTGATGTTTCCACCTTCAACCATTGTTTACAACCCTATTCCCGCTCTGATACCACTTGTTGGGTTTAGGTTAATAAGGATCTAATAGGGGAAAAAACACCTAGAGGGGGGTGAATAGGTGTAAACAATAAACACTCAAAAAATCATTGTGCGATAAAACCCAATGCGGAAAAATAAAAGAACACACAAGATTTTTACGTGGAAAAACTCCAAACCGGAGTAAAAAACCACGGGACCGATAACACGGCGAAATCCACTAGAATTAACACACGTACAAGGTGATATAGCGTACTCACTGACGACTCAACCTCTTACCATACGCTCCTAGTAGATCTTCTCCGCTCGCTCCACGACGCTTCTCGAATCCACGATCCGCGCCCAACGCTGAATCCACAGCGTCCAACGTCGAGTCCACGACGTCCAACCGAATCCACGGTCTTCACCCAATGGCACGCTTCGAATCCACGAACGCACCTCGCTCCGAATCCACGAGAGCGATAACACCTTGAATCCACAAGGCCACGCGAGTCCACGCGCCGATTTTGGGATAAATCGTTGTTTGTTTGGGTGGTGATGATCCGCCGAATACTTAGATTAAAGATAGATCGGAAATACCATCTAAGTATTCATTGATTTGATTCTACTCAAAATGTGAGTATGGAAAACCTAGAATCAAATCAATCAATATAGATGAAGAACCATTGAATAGATCTAATGATTTCCGTTCTTCTCTATATATGTGGATTTTTCTTTTCGGCTATCTTTTCTTAATCAGCCGATCTATTGCGGATGCCCTAGAAATGAAATGGAAGGGCTATTTATAGGTTAGAAACCCTAGGAAGAATATTCGGATCAAAAACAGCCTTTTCTGGAAAGAAATCCCGACGGCGATCCGGATCAGATCTGGCGATCCGGATTGCAGAAGCATAAACCACGATTTCCAGAAAATTGCCTGTTCGGGATCCGGATCGTAGTCACCGATCCGGATCGTTCATACAGTTTTACCAGAATATCATGTTCGGGATCCGGATTGCAATTCCTGATCCGGATCGAAGAAGCACACAGGTAAAACTAGTGTTCGGGATCCGGATCAGAGAGTGCTGCGATCCGGATTGAACCAGTGTATGAACAAACACCTTTCGGGATCCGGATTGAAAGCCACGATCCGGATCCTGAACATGTCCCATGTCCAGTTTTTGATGAATAAGCAATTAAAACCTCTTCCAGGTGTTTCTACACTATAAGAAGTATTCGGATCATCAAAATTCTTTAGTTAAACGTACCTGATCCTTTTGAATTCTTCTTTCTTGAGATTGAGGTAGACGATCCAAAATTTCTTCATCTTCAATCTTCAAGACTTAACACATTCACGAAATACGCCAACTCAAATTCCGTAACATGGCCGAGAGGGACCCGTTCATGCCCTTGCATGCGGCCCATGCAGACCGGATGAAGATCCGCCATTAATGGCCCAAGCTTGACCCCGTTAATGTTGGTCGGCCATCCGCCGCACGCCGTCGGTCGTGGGTTGCCCATACCTTCATAAAATAACCTAAAGAAGCTTAGGGTGTTATCCATTGCACCTAGAAACCCCTGGATAAGAAGGTGCCATTAATGGAGCTCTAGGTTGGCCGCGCGGCCTAGCTCTGGCCACCGCGCGCCATTGCTTGACCCGGTTGCATGCATGGTGATGCCCTCATGTCCTAGAGGCTGGTGCTTGCCTCAGTTAGCCACCAGAACAAAGGTTCTGTTGGGTTGGCCAAGGTTGAGCTCTTTGATGCATGTATCATGGCCGAGCTTGCTCCTGCGGCCACTCCGGCCAGCCTGCAACTCTCTGGTAGTGAGCCCTCAACTTCCCTTAGTCCCAGGAGCTTGATGCTCACCTTAAATTGGCAGTTGATCGAGTGGATATATTTAAAATGCAAGTTTAACCTATTTACCTAAGAAATAGATGGCCCGAAGTTGTCCTCGGATCTCGTGTTGCTCCCAAATGGTGAGCACGGTGTTCAATGTGTCAAGGCCCACCTGTTGGTGGCCTCCGTTCGATTTAAAGATGCTCTGAAAATTATTACGATCAAAAAAGGCTAAAAAATGCATGTATTTATGCGATATTAAGAAACCCTAGGGGTCTAAATGCAATTGTTACCTCACGTGCTATCTCGAGCTATGTGCCCATGATCTCTAAACCTTTGTTGAGAATCCGACAGCTTTCATTGAGCGAAAATCTGGAAAAGATCCAGGTTTAAGCCTTATGTGCATAGTGAGTCTGTGGATTTGGGTATGTATGAGTCATTCCTAATCAGTGTTCGCGATTCAGGTCTTTGCTATCTGACTCCGGCCCACGATCCTTCTGTTGGAGTCGTTAGTCCGCCTACACAGGTAGGTTTATCTTCGGTCCGGGCTTTATCTTTTCGGCCCTCTGGGGTACCTTAATTGGTCGGACCCCTGTTCTTGTGGTAGCCCATAATATATCCCTGAGCCTTTGTCGTTATTTATTTATTTCCAGCTTATACTCATGCTTTTAGTATACCTGTTGCATTTGGACATTTGCCATGCTTGATTGGACATTAGGTAGCTATCCGTTTATACCTAGTCATTTATCATGCTCTGTTTTTATTTGGACATATGCCATGTGTATGATTAGCCATTCACATATTCAGATAGCTGGTACATCTTGCATTCAGTACTGCACAGGTTTGGGTTATTGCATCCCCATTGGGATTTTCGGCTTAGTGTCTCCTTTCCGGTTTGTGGACCGTGAGCTCAGAGCATCGATGTTAAGATCGTTGTGCACCTGATGTTCACTCGCGTACGCTGTGGGTTTGATCCCCCACATTGCATTCTTTACTGGTGAGGGTCCGGTTGACCCGTGAGCAATCCCCTCTTGTCGTATCATTGGATACGGGGAGCCCCGCGGCTGTACTGATATGGGAAAACTCTCGGCTGTACCTTTAGGTACGGGGATCCTCGCGGCTATATCAATAGTACGGGGATGCTGTCAATTCTGCAAGGTGGAATCCAGTATGGTTGTTGTTGGTTCTGCCTTGATATCTTCGCCTGAGGTCCAGCGACCAAAACGGCAGCATGTGGTTGGTTCTGCCTTGATATCTTCGCCTGAGGTCCAGCGACCAAAACGGCAGCATGTGGTTGATTCTGCTTTGATATCTTCGCCTGAGGTCCAGCGACCGAAACGGCAGCAACGGTTGGGTACATTGGTATTTATTTACATATCTGTTTTGCATACATGTTTAGTATCATGACTAGATCTCATTCAGCATGCTTAGCCCTATATTGTTGTACCCATATACATGCTTAGCCTTGTTTACAGTTATCTGTTGGTTATACCTGCCTTACCTACTGATCTTTTACTATCCGCTAATTATTGTATGCCAGTAGGTATGATTAGCTATTTCTCGGCCCGTCGTGCCCACTGGGATGCACTGTCGATGTATCTCACACCCCCCGGGTGACCATTTTTCAGATCGTTCGGGTGCTGGGATGTCGGGACATGTTGGTGAGGCTGTCGTGATAACACTGACTCATTGGCCGCCGTTACTTTATCTTCTGCAAATCATGTATTTATGTAAAGGTTAAATGTAATAATATTTTAGACTACTCTGATATTGGCTGTAAGTGCTTAGCCGTGCATGTATAGAAAAGGCTCAGTCCAAGGAGATTGGAAATTTTCTATACATGTGGCGATTTGTTCATGCCCTGGTCTGATTTTAAAACTCTTATAAAAAAAAAAAAAAAAAAAAAAAAAGGTCTGCTTTTCGAAACTCGGGACGTGACAGAAAAAGTTATGAGTACAAAGAGATTTATACTCATAAGAGTATAGTAGCCCTACGATATATATATATATATATATATATATATATATATATATATATATATATATATATATATATATATATATATATATATATATATATATATATATGCTGTTGGGCTATTAAGAGAACAGCAATGCCTATTGGGTTTGCTGGGCGGCAGGATTCTAACTTGTGAGCCTTAAGTGTTCGCTTGCTTTCTGAAGAAATCTTCATTCGTGATGTGCTCTCTGTTGCTGTTATCTTATATATCAGATTCTTCCTTCTTCATATATGAAAAATGTTTTCCCTTCTTCCATAGGTTTCTAGTCTTTGGTGATCAACGTCACGTTGGCTTGGTTTTATTTTTCTTTTATTTCTTTGGAGAAAAATTTGTTCCAAATTTTGATATATGCAAGTCATTGTTATTTTTCTCTTTCTACTTTTGTTTCTTCTAAAGCTAGAAGAATTGTAGCACTGAGTAATGTGTCAAGTGATATATCACATAATTACCTCTCATTATTTACTGAATGTTCTGAAATGCTTATTACGCAGATAAGCTCAGCCTATCTCAGGACAAAACCTCATCGTTAAAATCTCTCACCTCTTTGGTACATTTTGGAATACAATAAATTAATCAAATAAAATTTTGCTTTATATATGTTGCCATTTTCATATTAACTTAAACTTGTACTGGTCATTTTCATATTAACTTAAACTTGTACTGGTTTTTAACTTTTTTTACCAGGCGTCAACTGCTGAAAATTATGTTAAGATGTCGTCCTTAGTAATACCTGCAATTACCACAGGCAACACCTATGACTAGTTTGGTCACATTGTTCCTGCCAATCGCTCTAATCTTTCTAACAAATACATTAATCACACAAGCCAACATTCAGGAGATCAACTTTCCTTCTAGAAATGATCAGGAGACAATGAAAATAATAAAAGAAAGGAAAATTCTAAGTGTACACCCCTTTGGGGTGTACATCTCACACCCCCACCCATCTAAAGGTGGGGTGTGATGAAGGGGTCACTTCAAGTGACTCCTAAAAAACACTCCCAGTGAGAACCCGAATCCCTACGAGATGATTATTATTGGATCAGCAGCTTCTGGAGGCTTATTCTGTGTGTTGGAGGTGTTTGTGCGTGAATCGGACCCATGAAATGAAGTCAGTGTGTAAAATGGGAGCAAGTTTGCCTAACCGGAAGCCTTTGACAAATTTTAGAAGTGGAATTGGGCAAAACGGACATCGAAATTGGATTCGGCGCGCGAAAATGATGAAAATGGACTATTTACTTATATTTTTCGGAGTCCGGATGCCTTAGCACGGATTTCGAGGCATCAGAGTACTGTTCCGGCGGCCGGCGGCGACGGGTAGGCGGCGGAACGGCCGCGGGCAGCGGCTGGGCAGAGGCGCAGGCCGGCCAGTCCACGGACGAGGCATGCACCGGAGGTTGGACGCGTGGCGGCTCCTGGTTGGCCGGCGTAGCAGGCGCGGTCCGCGGAGGCGAACGGCCGGGTGCATGGACCGGCGCGGGGACACGTGGCGGCCCCGGAGTGGCGGGTGCACGAGCGCGCGGAGCACGCAGCACGGCGGGCAGGTGCGGCGACGTGCGGGGCAGGTGGCCGTATGTGCGGGCATGTGGCCGTACTCGCGGGGCAGCCGGGCCACGTGTGCGGGGCAGGCGTAGGGGGTGCCACGCGGCACGGCTGGGGTGGCTGGCGCCGCTGTCCGCTGTGCGGGGCCACGTGGCACGTTGTGGATGATTCGGGCGCTGATGGTTTGGGGTACGTTTTGGGTTACTGTAGCAACCCGAAATATTTCGAGCGCCCGAAACTAGGGACATGGATGGAATTAAGTGAATTGTTCAGTTGAGGCTATAAATAGCCCCCTTTGGCTGCATTTTCGGACCCTTTCCCGAGCTCCCCTACGACAGAGCCCTTAAGCATTATTGTTCCTCTTCTTGTGCTCCATCTTGTGAGGGATTTATAGATTTTCTGGAGGCCGCGACATCGGCGTTTTCTGCGATGCGGCGCACTTCGACGCTTCTTAGATTTTGGCTTCCACCGTCGCTTCTCAGCCCGCGAGACCCCCTGGATCACCCCGATGGAATTTCGAGTCGATTTTTGCAGCAGTTCGTTCATGAGATGTACGCCTTCGATTTCCATATTGATCACTTCATCTCATTTTGAGTTTTTAGCATGGTTCCCGAGGCAAACTTTGACCCCTTATATTGCTGTGAGTTTTGGAACAGTGGTGGAGTATTATTGGATTTTCTCGGTCTACGAGCATCGGAATGAGGTGTTTAAGGACTCGATTGATATCTACGCTTTGAGTGGAACGCACCCGTATTTTTGTTGGAATTTTTGGAGGTTTCTTCGAAGGTGATATTTAAGCTTCTTTCGGACTGGTTTCCTACAGAATTTTGATAGTGGATAGTTTGATTTGCCGCAGTGTTTCATTTATATCTTGGCCTATAGGTGTCGGAACAAGGTGTATAAATACTCGATTTGGATCTACTCGTCGCGAGGATCGCAACCGTAATTTTTCTGGATTTTTAGGAGGACTGCACGCAGGTGAAAATCCCCTTTCTCTTTACTGGACTGTAAAAATAGCAAGTGTTGTTTTATGTATGCGGGGTATTTATTATTTTGTTGTGGTTGCGATGTTGGTTGGAGCAGAGGCTTGTGCGACTGAGTACCGAGAGAGTGCGGTTTCAGCGGATTTTGGATAGCGTGTGATTACGTACTTCACCGACTTCGGCTTTACCTGTGGAAAGCATTTCAGGTGGGTTACTTTGTCCCCAGAACCGGTGGACAGTTATCTAATTCTATCTATTAGAATGCATGCATGTTCAAGGTACAATATTTGTGATTAAGGGGTAAGCTTATGGATGATAATTGTATAAGGAATTGCAAGTTAATATTCATGTTAAATATTATTGAGGACTTGCAAGATTGGATATCCATGATAATGAATAGTAAAAGCTTATCTATAGAAATTTATCCTATGTGATTGTTAGCATGCATGTTTAATTGTACAATATCTAGCAGCGAGATGTAAGATTGAGGAATGGCCTAGATCATGCAGATTGACATACTATAGTAGTGATCTTTTAGCATGCCATGTTGCACATAGCCTTTTATGATATGATTACGTGATGGGGTAGGATGCTATATCTATGTGCAGGTATCATTCTGATGATTTATGATGGACCATGGATTATGGACGAGCGTAGCGGATTAGTAGTTTTGGCATGTGATGCTACTATTTGTTATATTACCTTTTATCTTCCTTGAGGATATTTGCATGCCTGTATGGACATCTAGATAGGCCATCATTTATTGCTACACTATCGTGTTGGAATCTGACTTAGGAAAAATCATGTTTGTTCTTTCTCCTTTCTTTCTAGATTCATGTTGCTCGGGTTCGAGCAGGGGTTTGGGATAGTGTAGTCGGACTTTGTGTCTGGGACAGGTTGGATTAGATTGTGGGCTTGTGGGGTATTGCGGCGAGGATATTGGGCGACTGACCGGATATGTACTTGTGCATCAGATTGGGTATCAGATTTCCTTTAGTGGATGGAGTTTCCCACTTATTTTTTACTGTTGCGTCAGTTTGGGGATTTCCAGTCCTGCTATATTATGATATCTGTGATACTTTTGTCACGCCCCGGGGTCAAGACTGTACCCCGGGCTCGCCAACAGATCCGCCGTCCCTACAGGAAGCCCTGTAGAGGCGTAGCGTCTATCCTGCAAAAAGGAAGATACTACACTAAACAGATATCAGAGCAAAGTAGACTGCTAGAAATAAGATAAGTACAACTCTCATAATACAATAAGTCCTCACCAACAAATACAAAAGTCTCTCAAAGAAAGAAGAAAAGTACAACTCGATACCTCACTACATAATCTCTCAAACATCACACAACCTAAATATAAGGGTACCTCTACAACACTGAAGCTGAAGGGGGAAGGGATCTATCTCGCGACTCCCTTACCTCGGTCTGGAAGAGCAGGATCAGCAACTGGCACCGCAGGAACTGGAGCTGAAGTCCCTGGGGAAAAGACACCACGACGGGTGTGAGAACTACCTCCCACAGTAGTTCTCAGTGGGTGCCGCCAACAAGCCCGACGGCCTGCCCACTAAGTCTACTAGAGATAAAAAGTAACAAAAGAAATGCAGTATGAAAAGCTGGAAAGTAAACATCTACTGCTACCATGCCCCTATCTACAATGCTCAAGGGGAAGAACAGGAGGACGATATGCCACAACTGACACTCAACTCGGAACACCCAATCCAAACTGACTGCCACAACGGGACCAGTCAAACCTGCGCCTACCTACTGCTGTAGGTATGTCCGGTACTCCAACCCGGTATCTAGCTCAATCTCAAAGCCGGTACTACAACCCGGTCTCGCCTACTCCGGAGTGGCACTCGAGGGGAGCGACCCGCTCGAGTCAAATAACTGCGCAACACTGTCAAGCACAAATTTGGCACATGCAGGCTATGATCCAATCACTGTCTCACTCACTGGCTAAAAATCCACACTGTCACTATGACCATGTCCCAAAGATCCCAGATCCACTGTCACTATCACTATCACTATCACTATCTCAATGCAGGCCGATCTACAGACTGCTACAGACGCCACTCGGTCCCCAGACGCGAGTGCAAATGCAATCCCCAGCTAATAAACCTCCCGGCCCACGACTCGGGGGAAAGATCACTATCACTGTGGAAGAGCTAAGGTGATAATTAAATCTGACGTATGTTCAAGTTACTGTTGTTTAATGGCGCATGATAATTAAATAACAGGCAATTATGCTAAGTCAAGTTCCCAAATTGCAGAGTTTATCAAGAGATCGACAGATTTAGCAATTAGCTACAGTGGTTTTCGACATACAATTTACACATATTATCTGGCTCATATACTATGCATGCTACTATATTTGTAGAATTAGAGTGCAGTCCATAGAATTTGAAAGCAGGATCACCCACCTGATCGAGCTAACTGTCCAGGATGATACAGATAACAAATCCAGCAACCGACAAATTTCCAGGTCCACAAAGCGAAGAGCACAAGAACGGTGCTTACATAGTCCTGGGTACAACAACCATTCCCAATTACACAACATTCACACACCAAATCAACATTCCCAAAAATCTGCATAC
The DNA here is from genome assembly GCA_029168755.2 of Tillandsia fasciculata. Taxonomy (NCBI): domain Eukaryota; kingdom Viridiplantae; phylum Streptophyta; class Magnoliopsida; order Poales; family Bromeliaceae; genus Tillandsia; species Tillandsia fasciculata. Next base: position 19,140 of record JAQOTM010001019.1, on the reverse strand, counting down.
ACAGCTACTGTTCACACGAAAATTTCACCTGAAAATAATTTTTCAGAAATTCCAATAAAAATATCACGACGATCCTCGCGAAGTGTAGATGTCGATAGGCTCTTGAATTGTCGAATTCCGATGTCCGGATAAGGAGATAAAAATCCGCGAAGTGAGTGCTGTCCAAGAATCTCGCAGCAAAACAGCGGCTCAGTAATGCCTCGAAAACCATGCCAAAAACCCAAATCTAGGCAAAACACTAAACACAAAAGTCGAAGATTTACCTCTCATGAATCCAACGCCGCAAAAATCGCTGAAAACGACTGTCGGGGCAGCTCTGTGGAAATTTTAGACCGAAATGCGACGATAACGGGCCTCCAACAGAAATCCGTCGCTCCGCACCACGAGGCAGAAAACACAGTCGTCGCGGCTTCCAGAAAATCTGAAACTTCACCGGAAGATCGGCAAGAGGGAGAGGAAGAAATCTTGTGAAGGGAGCAGAGGCTAAATCCCACGGGAAAAGGCCGAAAATCGCATCCCAAATGGCCTATTTATAGGCCCACAAAAGAAAACAGCCCAAAAGGCAAGTAAGTCACTTTCGGGCCCAACTTTCGGGCGCCCGAAAGTTTTCGGGCTGCTACAGTAACGGGCCGGCCCGTTACTGTGCGCGCCCGAAACTTCCACAAGCCGCCACGTGTCCCTGGAAGCTTCCCCCTGCACTCGGCGCACGCGCGCCACCAATGCCGCGACGCCACGTGTCCCGACCGTGGGTCGTGCACGCCTGCACCCGACCAACCACGGGGCGCCACGTGGCGCCCCCCACGCCGACCGGGTCAACGCGCACGTCGTGCGACGTGCGCGGCCGCGCCGCCGCCGGAACCGGGTCGGGCACGCGCCCCGAGGCACCGCCTCAGCCGCCCCTGCCGAGTGGACCGGGTGCACCAGAACCCGCCAACCACACAACGCCACGTGTCCACCGGTCTACCGTGCACCAGAGCCAAAAGTTCGAGGACCGCGTGCACAACACCGCACCAACCACGGGATGCCACGTGGCATACCCTCGGTCCACCGTGCACCCCGCCAATGCGCGTGGACCGCGCCCGCTGCGCCGGCCAACCGCAGCGCGCCACGTGGCCCGCGCCCGGTGCACGCGCCCCGCGGTGGACCGCGCGCCTGCGCCGCCGCCCGCCGCCGCGCTCCGCCGCCGCCGGCGCTCCTCCGGCCGCCGGAACAGTAACCCACGCCTCGATTTCCGTGTTTTCGCGTCCGGGCTCCGAAAAATTCAAGTAAATAGTCCATTTCGCTCGTTTTCGCGCGCTGAATCCAAATCCGAGGTCCGTTCAGCCAAATTCCGCTTCTAAAATTTCCCAAAATTTCCCGGAAAAGTAACTTGATCCAATTTTCGTGCAGTGTCACAACCTTAGCTCCAATAAGCGCGCAAACACCTCACACACCCAAAATGGACTCTCAGCAAAGAAAACAAGCTCCAATTTCACCAGAAACCCAAATCTGGGGCCCGACACGCACACACACACACCCAAAACCTCCAAACCAACAGTAAACCCTGCCGTGGGGATCCGGGTCCTCACATCCTCCCCCACTAAAAAAAAGTTTCGTCCTCGAAACAAACACGGCTCAAAAGGGAGTCTCCAAGCCCAAAGGTAAGCCTCCAACAAAACACACTCCAACTCCCTAGTCGCCACAAACTCTCCACAAAGCGAGTCTAACTACGGAAAACTCAGGAATTCCCAAACACTGGGGACGAGGTAGAACAGCCAACTCTACGCGTCCAAGCTATTCGAATTGCGCCGCAAAACTTAACAGGAAAGGAAAGGGCCCCACCAGTAGGAAGGTCATCAACCTCCAACTCTCAAATTTAGAAAAACAACTGAAATTAGCGAAAAGTTCGAAAGTTCCGAGAGACCAGTGCCCTTGCCCTAATCCAACAAGAACAGGTTCGGGCACCGTCCCCAATTCCGAAGTAGTCTTTCGTATCTTTCATCCTGTTCGCAAATTTCAGCACAAGAGTGAGAAAAGAGGGAGAGGAGGGTTGGTGCCGTTCCTGCTGCGGCAACAAAACGGAAGCTACGGTCTATCCGTGCCCCTAAAAGAAACACCACTCTAATCCAGACCCCTAGAGACAATCCCTCTAGTCCTAGGCGCCACCTACGCTCGACAAGTCGCACCTAACCCAAAGCCGCCGAAGCCACTGCTGCAGGAAGGATGCCTCGGTAACCAGTAGAAATGATCTTCTGTCGTCCAGCTCGCGGAAAGGCCATTGTTCTCTATTCGCAATCAAATGTTGCACGATACCGCACCGACTGGTCCATCCAAGTGTTCAATCTGAGTCGGGGAAACTGCAACTGAACCATCACATCAATCGGCGTACCTCATAAGGTTTCAGCTGTTCTGATCACGCCCCAAAATCCGCCTCTGCTAGAAGATACAGGAATGAATCCAAACACTAATGCAAGTCGCAAACTTCCTATCCCTTAATTATACAAAAAAAATGCACATGCCCTGATATCATACGGATGGATGTCGTGGTACCAAAAACTCACTCAGCTTGACATAAATTAAAACCATACCATGCAGGGATGCAAAAGCTCTACCGATGAATAAATGAGATGCACCGGTAACAAAAGAAGCCCGAGCACGGAGTGCTAAGATCAGAATAATACCTGCTATGACCTGCTCTGCTGCTGTAATGTCCTCAACCTGAGCGGCATAAACTCGACCGCTCGGCGCCGGGGGACGTCGCTCTGGCTGTCGGGAAGAAGATGAGGCAACATCTGGCCTGCTATAGGCCGCAGAAGGATCGGCTGGCTGGAAAGGGACAAACGGTGCAGATGCAGATGAAGGAGCTGGATGGCCGGCTCTAGGGCACACGCTCGCAAAGTGACCGGCCTGCCCGCAGCGAAAACAATGGCCCTGTCTCTGCGGGCACTGAGTCGGTAGGTGTGGGCCTCCACAGATAACACACCGATCTGGGCGCTGCTGCTGGGAAGCCTGCTGTGAGAACTGCTGCTGTCGTGGGGGTCGATGCTGCTGCTGTGTCTGGCGGGACGCCCCCGATCTCTGATGTCCCCGGTACCCCTGGCCCTGCGAGTGGGAACGTGGAGGTCTCGGGGGTCCCTGCCTGCTAGACTGCCCCTCCTCCGGAGATGCCGGGCGCTTCGCCCCAGAAGTCGCTACAGGGGCCGGAGATACCTCATCCATCACGGCCTCTCCACTCTCCACATACAAAGCCTGCTCCATCGAGGCCTCCAAGGTCTGCAGTCGGCGGGAGCGGACAAACTGGTAAATGTCACGGCGAAGTCCTCTCTCAAACATATAAACGCGATGGCTCTCATCCCTGGCCACATGAGGTACACATGCCAATAGTTGGTTGAATTCCGCTATGTACATGTGCACAGGCCTATCTCCCTGGCGGAGATTCTTCAACTGCTCCTCCAGTCGCTGTCGGACGCTCTCAGGAAAGAATACTCCCAGCAACATGCTCCGAAACTCGGTCCAAGAAAGAAGCTGCGTCCCAGGTGGACCAGCTGGTCGCACACGCTGCCACCACGCCTCGGCGTTGCTTTCCAAAAAATGGGTAGCCAAAATAACCCGATACCTCTCATCCACAAATAAGCTCTCGAAGTGGCGCTCCATGGTGGTAATCCAAGTCTCGGCTGCCCAAGGCTCAGCACTCATGCCCGAAAAGCGGGGCGGATCGAACCGTCGAAATCTCATCAGTAAATCTACAACCTCCCGCTGCTCTGACTCGGTCAACGCTCCCGTCACCCCGGCCGGTGGCCTACTCGAAACCGGCTCAGCAGGAATCGCTGGCGCCGGCTGCACCACAGGGGGTGCCACAACAGGGGAAGAAGGCACCGGCGAAGCCTCAGGGGGTGCCACTGCCGGCTGTGCTCTCTGCTCCAGTAAGAGCGTCAGCCGCGCCACTACCTCCTCCTGGCGTCTAGCCGCCTCAGCCAACTGTGCCATCTGGGCACGGAGTTCCTGAATCTCAGCCTGAGGTCCTCGCCCCGAGTCCTCCTGCTCGGGCTCTGAGGACGAAGGCTGTGAACGCGTCACCATCGAACGTCGAGGAGGCATCACCACCTGAGGGACAAAGCAAACAATCAGAACCAGAAGCAACACTCGACCCAATCTAGCGAAAGTCAAAAGGCATGTTGTTGGGTTATGTTAATATGGATCTAAATAGGGGAAAAAACACCTAGAGGGGGGGTGAATAGGTGTAAACAATAAACACTCAAAAAATCATTGCGCAAATAAACCCAATGCGGAAAAATAAAAGAACACGCAAGATTTTTACGTGGAAAAACTCCAAACCGGAGTAAAAAACCACGGGACCGATAACACGGCGAAATCCACTAGAATTAAAACACGTACAAGGTGATATAGCGTACTCACAGACGACTCAACCTTTTACCATACGCTCCTAGTAGATCTTCCCGCTCGCTCCACGACGCTTCTCGAATCCACGATCCGCGCCCAACGCTGAGTCCACAGCGTCCAACGTCGAGTCCACGACGTCCGACCGAATCCACGGTCTTCACCCAATACCACGCTTCGAATCCACGAACGTAGTTGCACCTTGAATCCACAAGGCCACGCGAGTCCACGCGCCGATTTAGGGTAAATCGTTGTTTGTTTTGGGTGGTGATGATCCGCCGAATACTTAGATTAAAGATAGATCGGAAATACCATCTAAGTATTCATTGATTTGATTCTACTCAGAATGTGAGTATGGAAAACCTAGAATCAAATCAATCAATATAGATGAAGAAACATAGAATAAATCTATTGATTTCCTTTCTTCTCTATATATGTGGATTTTTCTTTTCGGCTATTTTTTCTTGTAATAGCGGATGCCCTAGAAATGAATACAGGGCCTATTTATAGGTTAGAAACCATTGGAAGAAGATAGGAAACAAAAACTGCCTTTTCTGGAGATTTTTACCGACGGCGATCCGGATTGGAATTGGCGATCCGGATTGCAGAAGCAAGAAAGACGATTTCCAGAAAAATGGTAGTTCGGGATCCGGATCACAAAGTCCGATCCGGATCGTTCATACAGTTTTACCAGAACATCAATGTTCGGGATCCGGATTGCAAATCCTGATCCGGATCGAGGAAGCACACAGGTAAAACAAGTGTTCGGGATCCGGATCAGAGGATGCTGCGATCCGGATTGAACCAGTGTATGAACCAACACCCTTCGGGATCCGGATTGCCGAGTCCGATCCGGATCCTGAACATGTCCCATGTCCAGTTTTTGATGTTTAAGCAATTAAAATTCTTCCAGGTGTTTCTACACTATAAGAAGTATTCGGATCATCAAAAATCTTTAGTTAAACGTACCTGATCCCTTTGAATTCTTCTTTCTTGAGATTGAGGTATACGATCCAAAGTTTCTTCATCTTCAATCTTCAAGACTTAATACATTCACGAAATACGCCAACTCAAATTCCGTAACAATCTCCCCCTTTGGCGGTTTCGTGACAAAACACAAATCCACAAAAGAAAATTCAAAAAGATATTTTTGTTGCTATCACCATACAACAAAAATTTACAAAAGAGATCCAGAAATTAAAAACATGAGATAAACTCCTAAAACAGACTCTAGACTTAGACATCTGTACTCTCTGCACAAATAAAGCATTCTTGACAAACAAACGCGTTAGATACCTCAAGAATTGAAACATACAAAACCAAGTACAGAGATAGAGTTTATTCTCATCATGACATATGAAGAATTCAGATATGTAAGAGAATCATAGATAAGGACCAACATATCTTCTAAGCATTCAAAACCAAATGTCACAAAAATTAGTCCAACATCAACTTGTTAGTCATATTACATGCCCAAATAGTTAGTCGAATAGTTAGTATAGAGGCATGTCACAAATCACAAAGAAAAAACCAAAGTTGAGTTGAAGACATACTTACCTTGATATTCACACCAAATTTACATCATTGTCAACTGTTCATCATTGTTCAAAGTTCTCTCTAACGCTCTCTCCCCCTTTTTGTCACAAAACAAAGCCAAAACGTAGCAAGAGCTACAATATGTAAGGAGAGTTAAAAAAAAAGTTCTATCAATATGCACAACCTGAGAACTAAACTACAAGTTAGAACAAAAACTAAGTCCCAAAAAAAAACTAAGAACTGCAAGGTCTGCAAGAGAGTAAAGCCATAAAAAAAATGAACAGAAGGTCCTGCTCAGTCTGATGAATCTGAACTGGTACAGCTCAGCTTGTTCAAAATCCCCTTGAACAGTTTCGAAATGTTTGAATACTTTTTCTTGATCTTCTTGTGCTGAGAGGAGAGTTGCTGAAGTTCTGTCGACATTCTTTCTTGTGCAGCAAAAAGTTTTCGCTGTTCCTGACGAAGCAGTTCCAATTCATCTGTGTCTGTAGTCCCTTTCTTCGAGTGTGATGGGTGCTGTGTGGATGCAGATGGTGCATTCATTCCCGTAACCCATGGAGATTCAGTTTGAAGAATTCCAGAAAGTGAGCGTGCTCTGGTGAGAGGCCCCCTATGCTGACTCGCACTCCTTTGGACATTTTTCCTTCTCGTATACTGTTTGGTTGTTGAGGCTGATTTCATTAGTCTTTTTCCTTTGGTAAATTTCCTGTCCTCCTCATCAATTTTCGTTGAACATCTTTGAAGAATTCGTCCCATTCTTCTTCATCATAGTCTGAGCTCTCTTCCTCTGCGTCCTTCGTCTTGATTTGAGTTGAATCATCCTGTTCCGTTTTAACAGATATACTCGTGTGCACCATAGTGACTAACAACAGAAAGAACCAAGAGAGAGCCATTGAACCGGGTGCTATGAGTTTTGGAGAAAGTGTCCTGTGAAGAGCCAACTCAAGAACACATGAAAAATCGTCAATTTTGAAAAATTTGAAAAATTGTACCTAGACAATCATAATCATGTAGAGAAGCCAAGAATCAAATTAGTTTTCCAAAAAGAATTTTAAAAATAGATCAATCCCATGATTTTCAAAAATTCCTCTTTTATGCCCTAAAACAGAATTTTTAGAAATCGAAGCCTAAAAACTCGTTAATCAGGTAAAAACCCAGCATAAACGTAAAACTAATTGACCCAGAGTCCTTATTTCAAAAGAAATTTGATCAAAAACCATTCACAAACGAAAAAGATCCAAGTTTTCAACTCACGTTTGATGAAAAACCATAAAAACTGTGAAAAACCGAGATTTGATCAACAAAACTTACTTGGAATCGAAGAACTTTGAGTTTGGAAGCTCCAAGATGCAAGAAATCTAGAGAGAGAAACTCTAGAGGCTTGAAAACAAAAGATTAGGGTAAAAGAAATCGAAATCTCTTTGTTCTTATAAAAACCCTAGCCGTGATCCGGATCGGATCGTGATTGTGATCCGGATCGGCTACCCGCAGGAAGAATCCTGCGTTCGGGATCCGGATCACTTACCCCGATCCGGATCGGCTTCCACTTTTTCTCCAGAAAAATTCAGAAAAATTCCATAAAATCCAGAAAAAGTATGTAAGCACTTTACCATGTCAACTTTAAACAAAAGACATCGTTTCATACAACAAGAAATAGATTATGCAAAATCTATCAAAAATACCCAAAAATGAAACGAAAATTTACGAAAGTTAAAACACTTAAAGTTGAACAACTTCAATTACATCTATCCTGATCTTATGTGTAATGCCTTTATCAAATCATCAATTTTGGTAAAGAAAATGAAATACCAAGATCAATAGATGTTTGAAATCCCAGATAAGTTAGATAATATATCTAGACAATCTGTTGAAGGAGTGGCTCTTTGAGCATCTTAAATCAAAAATCCCACCTTATACCAACCATGAAATATGACTGAGTCAAGTATTTCAATATGCATTTCATCAACAAAAAAAAAAAAAAAATTTGCTTTGCATTCATGGAGTATCTTTTTCTTTCTTTCATTTCCTCCATGTGGTGGTAGTTTTCACACTCCTCATTGGGATGTAACTCTTTCCACATCTTTTGAGCATTTTACATTTCATTGACTCCCCCTCAATTGGCTATCAATTATTTAATATATAAGGTATTCAACCAAACCATTGATCTCGAATTCATACTCGACTAAGCAATCAAATATGATAATGACTATACCAAGAGATCATTGAGAGAGAAATTGACTTTGATCACTTAAAAGATGGTTTAATTAACGTAAATGATCATTGCAACATTGAAATATTATGATATCAAAAGCATAATAAATTTCTAAATACATAAAAGGATGCAATTAAAGTCAATTATGATTTATGCTCAATTAATGTCCTATGTACAAAACATAGATAAAGAACAAAACAAAAACAAAAACAAAACCTAACCTAAGCAAAGGTTTCAAAAGAGTTTATTTCAAGGAAAGCATGCCAATTGCTTTACGCAAGTGAATAAAACGTTTTTGATCCAAAGGTTTTGTTAAGATATCAGCTAATTGATCCTCAGTTGAAATATATGACAGTTGAAGAATGTTTGATTCAACTAGCTCTCTAAGAAAATGATATCTAAGTTCAATATGTTTTGTTCTAGAGTGCAACACAGGGTTTTTTGAAATGTTAATAGCACTAGTGTTGTCACATAAAATGGTTACCGAAGTTGCTGAAATCCGGAAATCGCTCAACACGCTTTTCATCCATAACAATGGGTTGAACAACTTCCTGCTGAAATGTACTCCGCTTCGGCAGTCGAGAGTGCTATGCAGTTCTGCTTTTTACTGTGCCATGCAACAAGGCAATGGCCAAGATAGAAGCATGCACCACTCGTGCTTTTCCGATCATCCACCGATCCAGCCCAGTCGGCATCTGAGTATCCAACAATATCCAAAGTCGTTCCCATAGGATACCAAATTCCGAAACTGATTGTACCTTTGATATATCGGATGATCCGCTTCACCGCTTTCAGGTGAACCTCCTTCGGTGCTGATTGATATCTCGCACAAATCCCAACACTGAAGGATATATCCGGGCGACTAGCCGTGAGATATAGTAGACTCCCAATCATACTGCGATACAGTTTCTCGTCTACATTCTCACTATGTGATTCACTTCCAAGTCCCTTATGGCTAGTTCCCATTGGAGTCGGAAAATCCTTAGAATTTTCAAGATCAAACTTTTTGACCAACTCCAGTGCATACTTGGATTGACACAAGTGAATACCTTCATCGTTTTGTTTAACTTGTAATCCAAGAAAATAAGTCAATTCGCCCATCATGGACATCTCAAATTCGCTTTCCATGGTCTCCGCGAATTTGGAAGCATCATTATCTCTTGTTGCACCAAATACAATGTCATCGACATAGATTTGTGCTACAATGAAATTGTTTTGATAATGCTTCACAAAGAGAGTCCTGTCAGCTCCCCCTCGAGTGTAGCCCTTTTCCAAAAGGTGCTTTGTCAACCTTTCGTACCATGCTCGCGGTGCTTGTTTCAGACCGTAAAGAGCCTTTTTCAGACGAAAAACATGGTTAGGTAGTTTATGGTCCACAAAACCTTTCGGTTGAGCCACATAAACTTCCTCATTTAAAAACCCATTTAAAAATGCGCTCTTAACGTCCATTTGAAATAATTTGATTTTAAAATGACAAGCAATCGCAAACAATATACGAATGGACTCGAGTCTAGCTACAGGGGCGAAAGTTTCGTCAAAGTCTATACCTTCTACTTGAGAGTAGCCTTGAGCAACTAACCTTGCTTTGTTCCTGATGATAGTACCTTCTTCATTTTTCTTGTTCTTGAAGATCCATTTGGTACCTATCACATTGTGTTGCTTCGGAGGCTTCGTCAATTCCCAGACTTTGTTTCGCTCGAATTTGTTGGGTTTAGGTTAATAAGGATCTAATAGGGGAAAAAACACCTAGAGGGGGGTGAATAGGTGTAAACAATAAACACTCAAAAAATCATTGTGCGATAAAATCCAATGCGGAAAAATAAAAGAACACACAAGATTTTTACGTGGAAAAACTCCAAACCGGAGTAAAAAACCACGGGACCGATAACACGGCGAAATCCACTAGAATTGACACACGTACAAGGTGATATAGCGTACTCACTGACGACTCAACCTCTTACCATACGCTCCTAGTAGATCTTCTCCGCTCGCTCCACGACGCTTCTCGAATCCACGATCCGCGCCCAACGCTGAATCCACAGCGTCCAACGTCGAGTCCACGACGTCCAACCGAATCCACGGTCTTCACCCAATGGCACGCTTCGAATCCACGAACGCACCTCGCTCCGAATCCACGAGAGCGATAACACCTTGAATCCACAAGGCCACGCGAGTCCACGCGCCGATTTGGGATAAATCGTTGATTGTTTGGGTGGTGATGATCCGCCGAATACTTAGATTAAAGATAGATCGGAAATACCATCTAAGTATTCATTGATTTGATTCTACTCAAAATGTGAGTATAGAAAACCTAGAATCAAATCAATCAATATAGATGAAGAACCATTGAATAGATCTAATGATTTCCGTTCTTCTCTATATATGTGGATTTTTCTTTTCGGCTATCTTTTCTTAACCAGCCGATCTATTGCGGATGCCCTAGAAATGAAATGGAAGGGCTATTTATAGGTTAGAAACCCTAGGAAGAATATTCGGATCAAAAACAGCCTTTTCTGGAAAGAAATCCCGACGGCGATCCGGATCAGATTTGGCGATCCGGATTGCAGAAGCACAAACCACGATTTCCAGAAAATTGCCTGTTCGGGATCCGGATCGTAGTCCCCGATCCGGATCGTTCATACAGTTTTACCAGAATATCATGTTCGGGATCCGGATTGCAATTCCTGATCCGGATCGAAGAAGCACACAGGTAAAACTAGTGTTCGGGATCCGGATCAGAGAGTGCTGCGATCCGGATTGAACCAGTGTTGTCACGCCCCGGGTGTAAACCAGAACCCGGGCTCGTCTACAGATCCGCCGTATACACGGAATTTTCCGTGTACACGAAGCGCTGGTAACCTGCTCAAATACAGAGGATATAATAAAAGAGCATAAACAGAGCTAAACTAGAACTAATACATCTCAAATAAAGCTGAAAAGTAAAGTGCAGAAATAAACTCTCAATAATACATATGTCTCTCCCAGCTCACTAAACAAATACAACCAGCCGGACGCAGCCGGACCCAAAATGAAATGAAAAGTAGAGTATCTGAGAGTATCTGGGGTACATCTAGTAACAGAACTGGTGCCTGGGTAGACCGCTATCTAATCCGCGATCCACTCACCTCACCTCGATCCGCTGAGGAGGGTCCCGCAACTCCCGCAGACGACACTGCAAAACAAAGGGGAAGAGAGAAAGAAAAGCAGTGGGGAGTGAGAACTACTATAGAACAGTAGCCTCCTCCTAGTGGGTAAACCTCAACTCAAATGTGCCCACTAGGACTATAAGAGGCGGAAGAATGAACAAAGGTGGTAAGCTGAAACAAAACTGCTGATGATGGGTAAGCTACCACTACATGCCTCTAAAATGCCAGCTAGGAATATAGCTAAATATATGCATCAGAAAGTAAATGCCTGCCTGCCTAGACCCAATCGATACACCAGTAAACACTGGTACTCTGCCTGCTGTCTGCCTGCCCAATCGGTATGCTGGCCCACATAACGCCGATAGGGGATGAGAGTCCCGAGGACTCGAAGCCTGTAAAACGCACACTCCGGAGTGGCACTCGAGGGGAGCGACCCACACGAGTATAATGCCTGGGTAACAAGTACCAAAATAACACCTGGGTAACAAGTACCAAAACAGCAGGACTGGATCATGACTCTGATCAAAGTGGGAAAACCCATCCACTAAAAGAAGACCCGATCTCAACTCGATGCAAGACAAACCAATAGTGGGAACCCCATCCACTAAAGACAGCCTCAGAGCCTCTATCCCAATCTGATGCAATGACCACTGTCCGGTCAACCGCCAAAGATCCGCGGTTGCCGCCATGCCCTATCCTCACAGCCTGTCTGTCCCAAAGCCCACAACTGTCTGACTACACTATCCCAGCCCCTGCTCGAACCCGAGCGCACTACCCCAACATAAATAAAGAAGGAAAAGCATGGTTTCTCCTAAGTCAATTCCAGCATGATAGTGTAGCAGAAAAAGGTGGCCTAACTAAATGTCCAATCAAGCATGCAAAGTCCTTTATTTAAAAACAGGGTTTAAATATTATGATCTTTCCACAAGATAAGGTATGCCACTAATTAAATTTCCATTTGCCAAGTAATCCCATGTCCATTTATCTCATCAACATAAGAGGTCCCAATGTGTACAAGCAATATAGTCCAATTCCCAATTACTCTGCCATTATTTACTTTGTACCGGTTCAATTAGCAATGTAATGCAAGCAACTCAAATAGGCCTAGTGGGGACATCATAAGTAGGAGGTTAAACAACGGTACCCACCTCGAGCGCTAAATCCAAGGTCCGACGGCGAAGTCCGCGCTCGATCTCCAAAAACCTCCGCAACACTGTGCCAAAGAGTCCCAAAGAATACACACCAATTACTATGCAAGTTTCACCCAAAATTCTGTCCCAAAAATCAGATTCACTGTTCGATAATTTTTACCTGCGAAACGTGCCCAATAAATCTCCAGAAAAATACTATCACGATCTACGCGACGATACGGTCGAAACGAGTACCTGCACGTTTTCCCACGATTTTTCTGTGCTGAGAACGAAAATCGACAAGAGGACTATCTCAACAATAACTCCAGCCCAAAACAGCAGTAAAAAATCTGTAAAAAGAGATTCCTCACCCTCAGGGAAAATCCACGAAATTCCAAGAAAATTCCAGTAGACTCCTCGTGATGTGTAGATGCAAATCCCCTTTGAATCGCCCCGTTTCGATGCTCGAGCGCAAAGTTATCGCCAAAACAAGTTGGTGCTGTCCAAAACTCCGTGACGGAAAAAGGGTCAGAAGGAAGCCTCAAAATCATCATCAAAACCTCAGAACCAGGAGAAACCCATTAGAGGATGAATTGAAGCCCTACCTGTCTAGAATCCGATGGCGCAAAAATCGTGAAAATACGATGTCGGGGTGAACCAGGGGAGCTTGAACACCGAGAAGCGACGAATCTGGAAACCGTAGAACAATCGTCGCGCCGCGCCGGAAAATTTGCAAACCTTGGGATCCGAGCTTCTACAATTCTCGGGGAAGCTACAGTAGCTAGAGGACTCGAAGAGGAAGAAATGTCTCAGAGAGGAGCTCTGGCTGGAAATGCACAGGAAGGAGAAAATGAGCTTCAAATGCCTTCGGACTTAGAAAAACCAGAAAACCAGGCTTAACGGGTTTCGGGCTGCGGCTTGGGCCCGGATCCGCCAGGGCCGGTCGGATGCTCCCGGTCCGACCGAGCGGAGCGATGGAACCGATGGAATGGCGCCGCGTGTCCCCCACAGGGGATCGGCGCGCATCCGCACAGCGCACAGCTGTGCGGGGCGCGCAGCAGTCGCCGCGCGTCCCGACCGCGCGGTCAAACCCGCAGCGCGACCGCGAATCACAGGCGACGCGCGTCCTGGCACTGTGCGGTCAGGCGCGCGGGCAGGCGCAGCCTGACCGGCCGCCAGACGCGGTCCCCTGCGCCGAGTCCCGTGAGCCAGCCACTAGCCGCGCGCCACGTGTCCCTGCACCGGGTCCATGCACCAGCTCGAGGAACTCCGTGGACCGAAACCCTGGACCGCGCCAACCACACGCCGACACGTGGATCCAGCCCGATTCCATGCACCGCCGCTCGACTCCCTGCACCGGCCGCCCGAACACACTGAACCGCGCGCTGTGAGCCACCCAATCCTGTCCTGCCACGTGCACCGCCTTGGTGCACGCCCGCGCGGTGGACCGGCCGCCTGCCCGCGCCCCCCGCCGCGCCTGCCCGCGCCCTCAGCGGCTGCCCGCGGCCGCGCGCCGCCTGCCCGAGGGCCTCCGCCGCCTTCCGCCGCCGCCGCCCGCCGCCGCGGCGATCGCCGGAGTTACTGTTCCGGCGGTGAACAGTAACCCGAGCCCAAAAATTGAAGTGAATACTCCATCTGAAGCGTTTTCGCGCGCTGAATCCGATTTTGACGTCCGTTTCGCCAAATTCTCACTCTAAAATTTGCCGAAAGCCCCCGGAAGGTATTCTTGGTCCAAATTTCGCGCCGAGCCCAATCTTAATATCCGATTTGCGCGAGGGCACTTCTAAACATCCGAGGGGGTCCCCTGATCACCCGCGTGATCTATTTTAAGCCCGAAGTCTAACACTTGTGTCCAATCGGGCCCCGAACACCTCCAGCACCCCACGTAGGCCTCCAGTGGCCGCCCCAAAGCACCGCAACAGCTCTGCGGAGATCCAGGTCATCACAAGTGTATGAACAAACACCTTTCGGGATCCGGATTGAAAGCCACGATCCGGATCCTGAACATGTCCCATGTCCAGTTTTTGATGAATAAGCAATTAAAACCTCTTCCAGGTGTTTCTACACTATAAGAAGTATTCGGATCATCAAAAATCTTTAGTTAAACGTACCTGATCCTTTTGAATTCTTCTTTCTTGAGATTGAGGTATACGATCCGAAGTTTCTTCATCTTCAATCTTCAAGACTTAATACTTTCACGAAATACGCCAACTCAAATTCCGTCTCATCATGACATTTGAAAAAAAAAAACAGATATGTGAAAGAAGCATAGTTAAAAACCAACATATCTTCTAAGCAGTTGAAAACCAAATGTCAAAGTATGTTAGTCCAACATCAACTTGTTAGTCATATTACATGCCCAAATAGTTAGTCGAATAGTTAGTATAGAAGCATGTCACAAATCACAAAAGAAAAACCAAAGTTGAGTTGAAGTTCATACTTACCTTGATATCATCGATATTCACAATCATTGTTCACATCATTCATTGTTCAGAGTTCTTTCTAACTCTCTCACTCTCTCCCCCTTTTTGTCACAAAACAAAGCCAAAACGTAGCATGAGCTACAATATGTAAGGAGAGTAAAGAAAACATAAAGTCCTAATAGTATGCACAAACTGAAAGCTAACTAAAAGAATCGTTAAAAAAAAATCCTGCACAAAAAGAAAAGGTCAGTTTTCAGAATCTGAATCTTCAGAACTTGTGCAACCAATCTTGGACATTATCTTTCGCATCCGCTTGTCCATTGAATTTATCTTCTTCGTGATGGTGATGTGAGCTGCTGTTGATATTTCTAGCTCATTGGTAATCCGCTGTTGTTCCTTCAAAATTTGTTCCTGCTGAATAGACAGCCGTTGCTGTAACTTGAAAACGAATTCAAAGATGCGTCATTATCTGTGCCAGGTGCTTGATGAGATGTGATGCAGCCGTGCTTGGGTCAGGCTTCTTCCCAGATGCAGAAGCTTGAGTGACATGTGGCAACTTGTGAAGGGATTTGACAATTGTGGACTCATCTATCATGTTCAGACATTGATGATAGGTCGTAGAGGTGATGTCACTTGAAATTTCTTTAATATCCTCATTATAATCAGTGGAAAAGGAATTCTTTCGCTGGGGTGAGGATGCTCAACATATCGTGCCATTCTATTCCAGATGATGTACGGGATGTTGATATTCAATGCCGTTGCCTCTGATGGATGTCCGATGAGATATAAGAACAACAATCGTTCCCATCTCACAACCTTCGTCTGCATGTTTGGAAGTATATTGTAACAGGTGATGAAATTAAGAAGCGATATTCAAGACGAAGTTCTTTAGATCGAACTGATTTTTCGGTTGACTGTGTTCCCTCGAGACAAATTCCTTCGATAACTTTTCGCCATAAAGTATTTGTCAAATTTATCCCTTTCAGGTAGTGGACTCCTTCTTGCTGGCTTCTATTCCCAAAACCTCGCCTATCAACTGTGGAGTGATTTTGAATCTCGTGCCTTATATTCGTGTAGAACTCCATAGGACCGTTTTCAAATTCGCGAAGATGCCGTGCGTTGGTATAGAAGGTCCTCACCAGGTGCAGGCAGTAACCGAGAGTTTCTGGGAAGCGACATACTTGAATGAGATTTGCTTGTTCAATCAAAGTACCAAATTCAGGTGACCTTGTAGAGCCTCAATGTTCACGTGCCTTCGCCAATGCATTCGCGATGTGCAAACGCTCTAAGACGGTCACTATATTAACAAATACTTCTTCAACACGTGGCGGAGAGTCAGGAGCTATTGGTGGGTCAACCTTGGTCTCCTGTCTCAGTCCAAAACGTCGAGCAAGTCGCTTACGTTGTATAGAGAAGATGGGGCAGGCATAGGAGCATTCCCAGTGTCCAAGGGAGCTTTTCCTTTTCGTGTTGATTTAGTCGGCAATACCTCATCATCTTCATCATCTGTTATCATGTCCCAATGAATCTCATTCTCATTCTCTCAAGTTCAGTGTCACTTATGACATCGACTTCTCCTTTTCTTTGGAGTTTCTTGGCTCTTTTCAACTTATTAGTTGCTCTGGTGAGCACCATTGTAACCAGTAGCAGAATTACCCAGGAGAAGGCCATTGCGTCTAGTGCTTTGAGTTTAAGAAAGTGTCCTGTGAAACCAACTCAAGAACATAGGAAAATTGTCAATTTTGAAAAATTTGAAAACATTGTACCTAGACAATCATATCATATAGAGAAGCCAAGAATCAAATTAGTTTTCCAAAAGAATTTTAAAAATACATCAAATCCATGATTTACAAAAATTCCTCTTTTATGCCCTAAAACCGAATTTTTTAGAAATCGAAGCCTAAAAACTCGTTAATCAAGTAAAATCCCAGCATAAAAGCAAAACTAATGACCCAGAGTTCTTATATCAAAAGAAAATTTGATCAAAAACCATTCACAAACGAAAAAGTTCCAATTTTTCAACTCACTTTGGTGAAAAACCATAAAAACTGAGAAAAACCAAGTTTTGATCATGAAAACTTACTTGAATCCGAAGAACTTTGAGTTTTGAGGCACCAAGAAGCAAGAAATCTAGAGAGAGAAACTCTAGAGGCTTGAAAACCAGAGATTAGGGTAAAGAAATCAAGAATCTGTATGTTTTTATATAAAACCCTATCCGTGATCCGGATCGGCCGAGAATGTGATCCGGATCGGCTATCCGCAGAAAATCCTGCGTTCGGGATCCGGATCACTTGTCCCGATCCGGATCGGCTACACCTTTTTCTTGAGAAAAATTTAGAAAAACACAATAAAATCCAGAAAAAGTATGTAAGCACTTTACCATGTCAACTTCAAACAAATGGCATCGTTTCATGCAACAAGAAATAGATTATGCAAATCTATCAAAAATATCCAAAAATGAAACGAAGATTTACGAAAGTTAAAACATTTAAAGTTGAACAACTTCAATTACATCTATCCTGATCCATGGTGTAATGTCTTTATCAGATCATCAATTTCGTAAAGAAAATGAAGTACCGAGATCAATAGATGTTTTGAATCCCAGATAAGTTAAATAATATGTCTAGACAATCTGTTGAAGGAGTGGCTCTTTGAGCATCTTTTACAAAAATCCCACCTTATACCAACCTGAAATACGACTGAGTCAAGTATTTCAATATGAATTTCATCAACAGTTGTCGAAAACAAAAGTTTGCTTTTCATCATGGAGTATCTTTTTCTTATTTTTCTCTCCATGTGGTGGTAGTTTTCACACTCCCTCATTGGGATGTAACTCTTTCCACATCTTTTGAGCATTTCACATTTCATTGACTCCCCTCAATTGGCTATCAATATATAATATATAAAGTATTCAACCAAACCATTGATCTCGAATTCATACTCGACTAAGCAATCAAATATGATAATGACTATACCAAGAGATCATTGAGAGAGAAATTGACTTTGATCACAAAAAGATGGTTTAATTAACGTAAATGATCATTGCACATTGAAACATTATGACATCAAAACATAATAAATTTCTAAATGCATAAAAGGATGCAAGTAAAGTCAATCATGATTTATCTCAATTATTGTCTATGTACAGAACATAGATAAGAACAAAACAAAAAAGAACAAAACAAAACTCTAATCTAAGCAAAGGTTTCAAAAGAGTTTATTTCAAGGAAAGCATGCCAATTGCTTTTCGCAAATGAATGAAACGTTTTTGATCCAAAGGTTTTGTTAAGATGTCGGCTAATTGATCCTCAGTTGAAATTTATGACATTTGAAGAATGTTTGATTCAACTAGCTCTCTAAGAAAATGATATCTAAGTTCAATATGTTTTGTTCTAGAGTGCAACACAGGGTTTTTAGAAATGTTAATAGCACTAGTGTTGTCACATAAAAAGGTTACCGAAGATGTTGAAATTCGAAAATCGCTCAACACGCTCTTCATTCCAAATCAAGTGGTTGAGCAACTTCCTGCAGAAATGTACTCGCTTCGGCAGTCGAAGTGCTATGCAGTTCTGCTTTTTACTGTGCCATGCAACAAGGCAGTGGCGAGATAGAAGCATGCACCACTCGTGCTTTTCCTGGTCATCCACCGATCCAGCCCAATCGGCATCTGAGTATCCAACATATCCAAAGTCGTTCCCATAGGAAAATACCAAATTCCGAAATTGATTGTACCTTGTTATATACCGGATGATCCGTTTCACCGCTTTCAGTGAACCTCCTTCGGTGCTGATTGATATCTCGCACAAATCCAACACTGAAGGATATAACCGGGCGACTAGCGTGAGATATAGTAGACTTCCAATCATACTGCGGTACAGTTTCTCTCGTTACATTATCACTTTGTGATTCACCTTCCAAGTCCTTATGGCTAGTACCCATTGGAGTTCGGAAAATCTTTTGAGTTTTTCAGATCAAACTTTTTGACCAACTCCAGTTGCATACTTGGATTGACACAAGTGAATTCCTTCATCGTTCTGCTTAACTTGTAATCCAAGAAAATAATTCAGCTCGCCCATCATGGACATCTCAAATTCGCTTTCCATGGTCTCCGCGATTAGAAGCATCATTATCTCTCGTTGCCTCCCAAAAACATGTCATCGACATAGATTTGAGCAACTATGAAATTGTTTTGATAATGCTTCACAATAGAGAGTCCTGTCAGCTCCCCCTCGAGTGTAGCCCTTTCCAAAAGGTGCTTTGTCAACCTTCCGTACCATGCTCGCGGTGCTTTTTTCAGGACCGTAAAGAGCCTTTTT
>JAQOTM010001017.1:0-61645 GCA_029168755.2 Tillandsia fasciculata | reverse complement strand
CCGTCCGTTTCGGCCAAATTCTCATCCAAAATTTTGCCGAAAGCTCCCGGAAATTCCCGTTTGCCCCGATTTTCGCGCCAAGTCTATATTAAATGTCCAATTTCGATTCTACAAGCTCCGAAGCACTGTACAAGCTCCCCGCAGTCACTGTTTAATGTTGCACAGTTCCTGCGGGAGTCCGGATCATCACAGGTCCACCGTGCACCCTCGAAACTCCGTGGACCGCGCGCTGTGAGCCCTCCACTCAACGGCCGCCATGTGGCACCGCCCTGGTGCACGCCCGCCGCCATGGACCGCGCGCCTGCCCCGCGCCCCCACGCGTGCCGCTGTGCCGCCTGCCCGAGGCCGCGCCGCCCGCGCCGGCGCTGCCCGCCGCCGCCGGCGATCGCCGGAGCTACTGTTCCGGGCCGTGAACAGTAAAAACACTGTAGCAAGCTCCGAAAAATTCAAGTAAATAGCCCATCTTGACCGTTTTCGCGCGCTGATTCCAAATCCGGCATCCGTTTTGCCAAATTCCAATCCTAAAATTTGCCGGAGGCTCCCGGAAAGGTATTTTTAATTCGAATTTCGCGCAGAGTCCAAATTTGATATCCATTTTGCGCGGAAACACTTCTAAACCTCCGACGGGGATCCCCCGATTACCCACGTGATCCGTTTTAAGCCCCGAGTCCACCACTTGTGTCCAAATTGGCGTACGAACACCGCCGACATGCCCGTAGGCTTCCAGAAGCTGCCGGTCGCACTGTAGAAGCCCTGCAAAGATCCGGGTCACCACACCCTCCCCCACTAAAAGAAAGTTTCGTCCTCGAAACTAAAGCAACTCCCAAGGAGTCACAGAAACCAGGGGTCAATACTCAACACCGCCGTCTCCAGCTCCCAAGCCACCAATCACTCCTCGTGATTACTCCTCAGCAACAACAACAGCAACAACCAGAACGGCATAGCCCGATTGCGCAATTCCCTCACTCATAAGCCGAAATTCGCAACGGGCGTCCCTCATGCTCCAAACTCTCACCGACCTCAAAAGGAACGAGTCAATCACGGGCGAGGGGTCCAAAACATAACACTCCTGAGCTAAGACGCCGAAAAACCTCAAAAACTCCAACAAAAGACTGGGGTAAAGGAATGAACAGCCCAAGCAACACGCTCTAAAATCACTCCCAAGAGCCAACTCAACCAACGCGACCCGAAACACATCCACACAAACACCTGCACAGAAAAGGGGCCCTAATAAGCAGGGTTCACACTCGGTCGCCCTCAAAACTCAACCACCCAAGTGGATTGCTCAGCCGCAGCCTCTCAACAAAAGGGATCCACTAGGACACAAACTCAAACCCTGTACACCAGAATGGCCCCACACAGCGCCAACTATAGAATCAACAAACTCCACTCCCAAAAGCTCTTCTACTCCAGGTAACCGCCACCACAGTGGCTCTGTCGGGGTGATACTGGATGCTCATCAAGATCCAATGGTAGCTCTACAGCCACTATGGGAGGTATCACTATGACTCACAAATCCATCTCCCCCCACTGACTAGGTTAAAATCGGCGCGGGTACCAATCTCATCATCTGCTCGTCGAGCTCTGCTGGCACTATCCGGTCCAAAAGCTCCTCACCCCAACAATAACCGTCGGTCTCGGCCAGTCTTAAATAGCATCCATTTTGACCGGATTCCCACAGCCGCCCCTATGGCTAGAATAAGTAATCCAGGAAGATGTGCTCTCAAAGCTAAACTCGTACCACAACGACTTGGCACAAAGCTTCTTCCCCACAGACCTTACCGCAGCATCTACCAATGCTCCACAAGCTCTAAATCACTCAGGGAGAGGGTAAAGCCAAAATATCCCTAGAGAATGCCGCTATCAATCCGTTCAAGTCCTGCTGGAATATAGAGTTCCTCAATCTTAAAGGCAACAAGGCATTAGTTATTCCATTGGCTTCACTGTACTCATAATGCCCCTTACCGTGTCCTGAACACCATCTAGACAAAGCCCTCAGCTGAAATTCCAAATTGGTGTAGGCATCATACAATAACTGCCAGAATATAGCTCCATCAAAAGATTCTAAATAATACCTGGACCTGCCTGGGCTCCAATCACAAAGAGCTCTCACAGTCGTGTATCAACGATGTGGCATGAGGTCAAACAGACCCTCGATCCATCGGCTCCCCGCACCTATGCCATCAACTCTCGCAGCTCTATAGGCGATATCCAACGAGGTGCTATTGAAGTTGGCGCGGTTTCCAAAACCACGTCAACTACAATCTTAATCTCCCTTTCTGGCGGCATAATCATCGGCTCAGGTGGTCTCACACCCGGGATCTCACGAGCAATAGGGATATCCTTAAGTCCCGCTGTCGCCGTAGGCACCTCTCACACTGTCGCTGTAACCTGTGTGCTCTAACAGTCTCAATAACAAAATGCCTTCCATTATCTGCCTTGGAGAGAATCAAAGTCCTTTATCTCAGCAGTCAAACATCCTGTGGCACTACGCCAACCAATCCCAAGCACTGGGTCAAACACCAAGATGCCACAAATACCAATATGTCTGCCGGCATAACTCACGGCCTCTACTGCACTGGGCATAATCCACAAGCCTCCCCCACCTGCGCAATGCCAACAGTAACCTGTACCTCAAGTGCATGTGGTAACGACTCTACCTCTAGTCCATGCAGGAATGCATTATGCTCTAACTCCGACTGCTGTGATGAAATCATACTTGCGACAACTCAATCCACTACCGTGGCGCTCTCCAACCGGGCGGCACAGATTCATCCGCTCGATGCAAGTGGTCGTCGCTCAGCCTGCCAAAATATCTAGACCAATTGCAAAGGGAGCACGACCTCTGTCCATGCTCACACTGAGGTGCCGAATGTGGTCTCTCGCAGACAGCCAATCCACGCTATCGCTGCGCCATTCTGATAAAAGGGCTGTTGCTGTCATCGGGGTCCACCCAACCCCCGATGTCTCAAAAATCCACCAGGATATCATCGTCATACGACCAAGCACAATTGATTCATGCAATTCCTTATACAATTATCCTTACTAAGCTCACCCCTCAATCACATATGTTACACCCCGAACATGCCAGTTATCAATCACACAGGGTAACATCCCCCTTGGGTAAGCTTTACATAATCCATCCACAAGGATAACCATCATCCTGGAAGGGAAAACGAAAATGTCTCTGCCGGCCGATCTATCCTCCGTCATCTGGCATCAAGCGCTTCTATCCAGAACTTGCCTCTGACAGCAGATACCCATCCAAAAGAACTGCAGCGCCAGCTCCATAAATACTGCCTCCACCATCGAAGCACCCCAAAATCCAAAACCTGCAAAAGATGGTACGAACAAACGGAAAGGTATCCTGGCGCAATCCACTCTCAGCCACGCATATCCTATGCGCCTCGTCCCTCAAATCATAGAGCGCGCCGATCGATAACTGCGTAAACCTTTTTGACACCAGGAGGCTCTCAAGCAGTCTCTCCATCACCACCAACCACGATCCTACCACAAGAGGCTCCAAACTTAATCCTATGAATCGGGGTGGTTTATCTACCGAAACTGGCTCAAATGATCAATGGTGTCCCATAGCTCATCAGCTGTCAACTATCCACCCTGCCTCGGCGCCTCGGCACTAACCATTGGCACGGAGGGGCTACTTGCTCCCTCAGTACTGCAGAAATCTCCGCCCCTAAGGATACTGCAACCGGGTGGTCTCAGAAGGAAGCATTGTCGAGCTGTCCGCTGCTCCGACAACTGTGTCACAAAACCAGATGCTCGCTCACTCTGCCGCTGATAAGCCTCTGACCATCCTGTCATCTGGGTCCGGAGCTCTCTGACTCCAATATGGTATCCGGCCCAAAACAACTAGCTCGGACCCAACTGCTGCACCAAAGTGCATTCGGGTCAGCGCCCAAAGTCGGGGAGACACCGCTCGCCACAACAAACCGCAAATCAGCACATCCCAAACACTCGACCCAATCTAGCGAAAGTCAAAGACATCCCCCTATTTTTGTAACTTTATGTTGTCTGCAGCCAACATAACTGTCCCACAAAAATAGGTATGTCGATCCCTCTTCACTCACAGGAAGAGTCAAAACCAAATCACCGACTTTCGCAAAATGTCGCGTCTCTCACACCCTAACATCCTAGGGTCCGCCACAAGCCTAGGGTTTCCTAAGTCCCAACTAACCTATCCCTAAGCTCTGATACCAACTTAATCTGTCACGCCCCGGGTGAAAATCGGAACCCGGGCCCGTCCACAGATCCGCCGTGCACACGGTATTTCCTGTGTACACGAAGCGCCAAAACCTGCTCAGATATAAAAGATATAATAAAAGAGCGATAAAAACAGAGCTGAACTAAAACTAATACATCTCAGACTGAAGCCGGAAATAAAATACAATACATCTGTATAAATAATACATCAGTCTCTCCCAGCTCACAAATAATAAATACAACCTGCTGGCAAAAGCCAGTCCCAAAAGTGAAAGTACAACCGTCTGAGGAAAACATGGGTACATCAACAGTCCAGCTAACACGCTCATCCTGCCACGAGATCTATCTACTCATCCGTCCTCTCTCCTCGACCCGCCACTGAAAGCCCAGTAGCACCCGCAGAAGACTCTGCAAAACAAGGGAGAAGAAAAGAGAAAAGAAGAATGGGGGTGAGAACTACTAGTAAACCAGTAGCCTCCCCTAGTGGGTAAAACCTCAAACTCTGACACGCCCACTAGGTCTACCAGAGGCAAAAGGAAACAAAGGTGGTATGCTAAAAAGAATAAGACTCCTGATGAAAAGCTACCACTAGATTGCCTCTAAAATGCCGAGCTAATAGAATAGCTAAATGTATGCATCAGAAAATAAATGTCTGCCAGAATAACCCAATCTGACCACCAGTAAACACTGGTACTGCCTGCTCTGCCGCGACGGGTATGCCAGCCTACGCATAACACCGAAGCAAAGGAGTCCCAAGGACTCAAAATCTGTCAGCCGCGCACTCCGGAGTGGCACTCGTGGGGAGCGACCCACACGAGGAAAAGTATCTCAGTAACCCAAGTATCATAAATCAGCAGGACTGGATCATGACTATGATCAAAGTGGGAAAACCCATCCACTAAAGAAAGACCCGATCTCAACCTGGTGCAAGATAGACAAACCGTGGGAACTCCATCCACAAGAGACCCGATACCCAATCTTATGCATAAGAAATCTCCGGTCAACCGCCCAATGTCCGCGGTTGCCGCAATACCCTGCCTGTCCCAAAACCCAAGAACCTGAACTATCCTATCCACCTGCTCGCGTACGAGCTGCAAATACCCTGAGCCTCAAATGAAAGGAGAAAAGAATAACAAAAAGGGTTTCTCCTATGTCAATTCCAGCATGATAGTGTAGCAGAAAAAGGTGGCCTATCTAGGTGACCATACAAGCATGCAAATGTCCCAAGATGGTATACATAAAAATAAAGCAGATATCGATAAAATCTTACCTTGCTAAAGCATGCTGATAAATGCATAAGGACAGTAAATAAGAGATAACCTGTGCTTGTCTAAACCTCATGCCCAGCCCACAATTTATTAATCAGCCTTCTAATCATAGAAGTTACTACAATGCCTAGTGGGTAATCAAAAGTAGGGGTTCATAACAACATCCATGATCACAAACATGTCCCACATATAACATCTGGTCCACCGCCTGCTATCCGCGGTAGCCATAATACTCCAGAAGCTAAAATCCAGGCCCCGGCCACACTATGCCAATCCCCTGCTCAAACCCGAGCAACAAATAGTCACCTGACTAAGAATAGGGGGAGAAGAAGCAAATAGGTTTCTTCTAAATCAAATCCCAACATAAAGTGTAGCGATAAGAAATGGCCCTACAAAATGTCCAAATAAGCCAGCCTTTGTCCTCATGAGAGATAGGAGAAAAAGTGACAAATAGTGGTTCGACCAGTGTATCAATTAATAGCTTCACCTGGGTATAATCATCACGCTAAAATCATAATCCGACCACACCCGTCTATAATCTGCTAATCACCATCATATAAACAATCCCCCTATGTATGTCCAAAATATCCTCAAGTGGTACCCTCCCGCAAGACATATCATAATATTCCAGCATAAAAGTAAATCTCCCATACTAAGTTAAATGCCAATAATATTCCCATAAGCATGTGTAAGTTCTAACCACTATCACGTTTTCCACTAAGATATTATCCGTATGATAGGCTCACAATTATTTAGTTCAGCATGCATGTCCATTAGGTGACCATTCAACATGTCCAATAAAGGGGATCACTCTAATATTCCTAGTGGGTATATCAGAAAAGAGGAGTAAAGCAACCACCCACCTGAAGTGCGAACTGTCCGGACCCGTACAGCTGAAAATACCAGAAACTCCAAACCCTTGCTCCAACAAGTTCAGCACACCCGTAACACTCCTGGTACAATACAAAATCCACTAAAGACACTTAGGCTCCCAAGTAATGCTCTTATAATTACATACAATATCTGTCCCAAAACTGCTAAATTTTCACCTGCAGAAAGTACCCAGAAAATTCCCAGAAAAATACCACGGCGATCCTCGCGTCGATAGCTTCGGAATGGTAGCGTGCACGTCCAAATCTGAGTTCGGTAAGACAAGTTATAAATTCGGCAAGGTGGTAATCCAAACAACAAACTGTGGAAAAAGACTGCACACTGTACACTGAGAAAACAGTGATTTTCACCTCGAAATAAATCTCAGGAAATTCCAAGAAAAATACGAACGCGTTCCTTGCGATCTGTAGATGAAAAAGTTGTATAAGCTCGTCTCCGTCTGACACTCGAGCGCGAAGATACGGCCGAAATACTCAGTTGCTGTCAAGGAAATCCACACAGAAAAAGGGGGTCACTGTTTGCCTCGGGATCCGTGCCAAAACCTCGAAACGGAAAGACCGACCAATACGAAAGATGAAGATCTACCTCTTAGGAGTCTGTCGGCGCAAAAATCACAGAAGAATGATCTCGGGGTAGACCAGGGGAGCTAAAACACTGCTGCTGCGCCGAAGAAGAACACAGGAAATACAACGTCGCGCCACGCCGTAAAATCCAAAACCTCGGGATTCGAGCCTCTTAAAATTCTGAAACTTGGCGGGTGTAATCCTCACTTCATGGAGAAGAATTCTCCTTCTCATCACCCTTCGAGATGAGAGCTCGAAGGGTTCCAAAACCCCCTTGCAACAGCCCTCGGTTGCAAGTTTAAGGCAAAACCAAAGAAACAATCCAGAAAATTACCCCTGTGTCCCCAGAACACGAAACACCGAATTGAGCCAATCACTGTGCGCCACGTGGCATCCCGAACAGCAAACACCAAACAGAGCCACTCAAAGCGTGACACGTGGCCTCCCCTTCCCGCGCCCCACGCCTCGGGAATCGCGCCAACGTGCGTGCTGCCGCGGCCATACTGGCACGCAAACCGAGGTACCAAATTCCTGCTCTGTGGACCGAGTTCACAACACCATCCAATGGGAATCTGCCACGTGTCCTCCCTGTCGGTCCACCGTGCACCCTCGAAACTCCGTGGACCGCGCGCTGTGAGCCCTCCACTCAACGGCCGCCATGTGGCACCGCCCTGGTGCACGCCCGCCGCCGTGGACCGCGCGCCTGCCCCGCGCCCCCGCGCGCTGCCGCTGTGCCGCCTGCCCGAGGCCGCGCCGTCGCCCGCCGGCGCTGCCCGCCGCCGCCGGCGATCGCCGGAGCTACTGTTCCGGCCGTGAACAGTAAAAACACTGTAGCAAGCTCCGAAAAATTCAAGTAAATAGCCCATCTTGACCGTTTTCGCGCGCTGATTCCAAATCCGGCGTCCGTTTTGCCAAATTCCAATCCTAAAATTTGCCGGAGGCTCCCGGAAAGATATTTTTAATCCGAATTTCGCGCCGAGTCCAAATTTGATATCCATTTTGTGCGGAAACACTTCTAAACCTCCGACGGGATCCCCCGATTACCCACGTGATCCGTTTTAAGCCCCGAGTCCACCACTTGTGTCCAAATTGGCGTACGAACACCGCCGACATGCCGCGTAGGCTTCCAGAAGCTGCCGGTCGCACTGTAGAAGCCCTGCAAAGATCCGGGTCACCACAAAAGCACCTTTTGGAGAAGGGCTATACTCGAGGGGGAGCGGATCGGACTCTCTTTGTGAAGCATTTTCAGGATAACTTCATTGTGGCACAAATCTATGTCGATGACATTGTATTTGGTGCAACAAGAGACAATGATGCTTCTAAATTCGCTGAAACCATGGAAAGCAAATTTGAGATGTCTATGATGGGCGAACTAACATATTTTCTTGGATTGCAAGTGAAACAAAATGAAGAAGGCATCCATTTGTGCCAATCCAAGTATGCAAAGGAGTTAGTCAAGAAGTATGGATTAGAAAATTCTAAAGACTTTCCGACTCCAATGGGAACTAGCAACAAGGGATTGGAAACGAATCTCTTAGTGAGAGTGTAGACAAGAAGCTTTATCGCAGCATGATTGGGAGTCTAATCCACCTCACGGCTAGTCGCCCGGACATATCCTTTAGTGTTGGTATCTGCGCGAGATATCAGTCAACACCAAAGGAGGTTCACCTGAAAGCGGTGAAAAGGATCATCCGGTATGTCAAAGGAACTTTGAATTTCGGAATTTGGTATCCTATGGGGACAACTCTCGACATAATAGGATATTCAGATGCCGATTGGGCAGGATCTTGGGATGATCGAAAAAGTACGAGTGGTGCATGTTTTTATCTTGGCCATTGCCTTGTTGCATGGTATAGTAAAAAGCAAAACTGCATTGCACTCTCGACTGCCGAAGCGGAATATATTGCAGCAGGTAGTTGTTCAACCCAACTCATTTGGATGAAAAGCGTGTTGAGCGACTTTCGAATTTTAGCAACTTCGGTAACAATTCTTTGTGACAACACTAGTGCTATAAATATTTCTAAAAATCCTGTGTTGCACTCGAGAACAAAACACATTGAACTTAGATATCATTTTCTAAGAGAGCTAGTTGAATCAAATATTCTTCAAATTTCCTATATTTCAACTGAAAATCAATTAGCTGACATTTTAACAAAACCTTTGGATCAAAAACGGTTTATTCATTTGCGTAAAGCAATTGGAATGGTTTCCTTGAAATAACTTCTTTTTGAAACCAATGCTTAGGTTAGGTTTTGTTTTGTGTTTTTGTTCCTTATCTATGCTTGGACATAGAACATCAATTGAGCATTAGTATTATTGACTTTAACTGCATTCTTTCATATATTTAGAAATTTATTATGCTTTGGATATCATAATAATTCATTTAATGCAATAATCATTTATGTCAATTAAGTCATCTCTAAGTGATCAAAGTTAATTTCTCTCTCAAATGATCTCTTGGTATAGTTTTTATCTTATTTGACAATTTAGTCAAGTATGAAATCGAGATCAATTTTTGGTTAAATACCTTATATCTTAAATAATTGATAGCCAATTAAGGGGGAGTTCATTTAAATTTGTTATGCTCAAAAGATGTGGAAAGAGTTACATCCCAATGAGGAGTGTGAAAACTACCACCACATGGAGGAAAGAGCTACCACCTCGATTGTCTGAGTACTGTGTGCAGCTACCACATGTATACCAAGCATGGGTTTTCAAGTTGATTGGATAAAATGCTTTTTGGAATACTTGACTCTGTCAAATTCTAAGGTTTGTATAAGGTGGGAATTTTATTGAAAGATGCTCAAAGAGCCACTCCCTTTAATAAATTGACTAGATATATTATCTAACATATTTGGAATTTCAAACATCTATCGATCTTGGTACTTCATTTTCTTTACCAAATTGATGATTTGATAAACGCATTACTCATGAGATCGTGATAGATGTCATTGAACTTGTTCAACTTTAAGTGTAGTGATACGACTTTTCTTGTAATTTTTACTCACCTGTTAATAAAGTATTTCGGTTAATAAAGTAGAATTATCGAGTTCCTGTGTGTCGGTCGGTGTGTTGCATGAGTATTTTTTTGTAAAAGTACATGAAAAATGATGACGGACGGTGCGATCGGATCGGAAATCCGATGTACGGATCTCCCGGAAAAGGGTTTCTAAGGTTGCGGTGTTTTGAGCGCGCATCAGAATCCGTGCAAAATATCCTGCACGCTTTTCAAGGAATTTTGAATTATCCCATATGATTAATTAATTAAGAAATTAATTAATCGGTGATAGAAATTAAAAGGAGGGATTTAATTGTACGTATGAAAGGAAAAAATCCCACTTTTCGCAAAAAGAGAAACCCTAGCCGGAGAGAACGCGAGAGAAAAAGAAAAGGAAAAAGGTGGAACCCTAACCAGAGGAAAGAAAGAGGAAGAAGACGGAGGGATCCGATCACCCCGAACCACGTACCGGAAGCAAGAACGCGATCAGTCGACTCCCCCGTCGGATTATCCGGTGAGTGATTTTTCGTTCGTAGCGTTTTTGGGGTTTTTCGTACTTTTTTTTTGTTGCCTTCTCCGTCTCCGTCTCCGTCGTCTCCGCCGGCCCACCGCCGTCGCCGCGCAACCTAGGGCACGACGCGGGCGGGCGGAGGACACCGCGAAGGCGAACGCCGTGTGGGCGCCGCCCGCGGGCGTGCACCGCGCGGCGCCGCCTGCGGGCATGCACTCGCCTGCGCACCGCACGACGCGGGCGGGCGGGTGCCGCGCGGGCACCGCGCGGCGCCGCTTGCGGGCATGCACTCGCGGGCGCCACCCGCGGGCGCCACGCGGGCCGCACCCGTGGGCACCGCGCGGGCAATCCCCGCGGGCGACGATGCCCGCAGGGGGTGCGCATGCGCGGGGGGAGCCGCCGAGTGATTTTGAGGGCGCCGTTTTGGGGTTTTCGGCGCGGGGTTAGTTTGGATTTCTGTTTTCCGGTACAAGTACGTGTTATTAACTATTGTTTCTGGGGACTTCTTTAGGTCCAGGTGCGCAGCGGGAGTGCGGTAAAGACCCCAAGTACCCCGATGTTCTCGCAACTAGGTGGGTTCTTTTGCAACAAGTGCAGTAAGTGCATTATGTGCAATTTATCATCGTAAAGTATGCAATAACCTGTTTAATAAAGTAGATGAGATGTTTCTAATGTTTTAACCTTTCGCATGATTTTGTACTTTCGCATGATTTTGTACCGTTTCTTTGTTGCTAACTGTGGCGACCGAGGGTCGCGGTGATTGTTACTCGCCGTATTCTGCTATCATGTTGGTAGATGCTTACACGTACACAGGCGGGTTGGGCCACCGCATGGGTGTACTTTTCCGGAGAAGTGGTCTGAATGACCCGTGTACCCCATTTGTGTAGGGTGGGGACCTCTTCACGATGGCTAAACATGTCGCTCACGCATCGTGAAGGGGTAAAGGGCATCATAAATGTCACATGGGGAGATCGTCGACTCCCTGACATGAACTGTGTGATTTTACCTGTGGGGAGATCGTCTACTCTGTAGAGTTATTTAGGATCCACAAGGATCTAAATAGGTACTATCAAACACCTAGAGGGGGGTGAATAGGTGTAATATTATAAAAACCAATCTCAGTGCACAAATAAAAAATAATGCGGAAAATAAAAATCAACACACCGAGATTTACGTGGAAACTCCAATCCAGGAGAAAAACCACGGGACCAACACGCAATAACAATCCACTAAGAATAGAAGAATAACAAGGTGATTACCGACTCCACGGACTCAACCCCTCCTTCAAGTTCTTCGGACCTTGCGCTGACCGGTTGGATGTCCACGCAATAACAATCCACTAAGAAACGAAGAATAACAAGGTGATTACCGTCTCCACGGATTTAACCCCTCCTTCAATTTCTTCGGACCTTGCGCTCCAACGTTTGCACGTCCACTGCACACGTTCGAATCCACGAACGCCACTCGAATCCACGAGCACACGTTTCGAATCCACGAAACGCCTTCAACACACCGAATCCACGGTGCCACGTCGAATCCACGACGCAAACTCAGCCGGTAAGAATATTGGCTTCGATGGTGATTGTCACGCCCCGGGTGTAAACCAGAACCCGGGCCCGCCAACAGATCCGCCGTGCACATAGAATTTTTCATGTACACGAAGCGCTGGTAACCTGCTCAGATATAAGAAATACAATAAAAGAGCAATAAAAACAGAGCTGAACTAAAATCTAATACATCTCAGACTGAAGCTGGAAATAAAATACAATACATCTGTAAAAATGATACATCAGTCTCTCCCAGCTCACCAAAATAAATACAACCTGCTGGCAAAAGCCAGTCCCAAATGTAAAAGTACAACCGTCTGAGGAAACATAGGTACATCAACAGTCCAGCTAACCCGCTCATCCTGCCTCGAGATCTATCTACTCAGTCGTCATCTCTCCTCGACCCGCCGCTGAAAGCCCAGCAGCACCCACAGAAGACACTGCAAAACCAGGGAGAAGAAAAAAGAGAAAAGAAGAATGGGGGTGAGAACTACTAGTAAACCAGTAGCCTCCCCTAGTGGGTAAAACCTCAAACTCTGACGCACCCACTAGGTCTACCAGAGGCGAAAAGGAAAGGAGAGTGGTAAGAAATGAAACTGCTGAAAAGGAGAAATCTACCACTACTATGCCTCTAAAATGCAGTCCTAGACTGGAATAACCGTAAGAAACAATAACCAACCGTCCCAGATGAACCCAATCTGTACCGCCCTCATCATCGGGCAAGAAGGCCGCGCCGATGTGATAGCAAAACTCCTGCTGCCGCCCTCATCATCGGGCAATTAAGCCGCGCCGATGTGATAGCAAAACCTTCAATAACTGTCTGACCCCGGCCTCCGGAGGGGAACTCGTGGGGAGCGACCCACACGAGGAAAGCGTCACCGGGCAATAACCGCGCCGGTGAAATAAGTATCACAAGCAGGACTGGTTCACAACTATAAAGCCCCAGTGGAACACAACCCTCCCCTAAAAGAAAACTGATTCCCAATCAGATGCAAAAGTAACCATCCGGTCAATCGCCCAATATCCGCGATTGCCGCAATACCCCAAAATCCACGACTAGGTCTCACAACCGACCTCCGGTCAACCGCGCAATATCCGCGGTCGCCGGAATAACCCACAATCACAATCATGTCCCACATCCGACATCTGGTCAACCGCCTACTATCCGCGGTTGCCACAAAACCCATAATCCACAATCCAGGCCCCGGCTACACAATCCCAAACCCCTACTCAAACCCGAGCAACAAGAACCACCTGACTAACGAAAAGGAGAAAAGAAGCAAACAAGGTTTCTCCTAAGTCAAGTTCCAGCATGAAAGTGTAGCGATAAAAGATGGCCTATCTAGATGTCCATACAAGCATGCAAGTGTTCTCAAGAAAATAAAGAAAAAGGTGTCCAATAGTGGTTCCACATGTGTAACAATTAATAGCTCCGCATAGATATAACCATCATGCTAAAACATTATCCAACCACACATGTCTATAATCCATGTTCCATAATAAAGCATCACTATTCACCTATGCATGTCATAAAATCCTCAAATAGTACCAACCACTAACAGGATAATCATATAGTCCAAAATAAATATTCCATTCCACATGCAAGTTTAAACGCTAACATTCCATCCATACCAACATGTATAAGTCCCAACCACTATCAAATATCCACAATAGTAATTTCCATATGAAGGGCTCACAATTTTATATTACTTTAAGCATGCATGTCCAGATAATGGGATCACTCTAATATTCCTAGTGAGCATGTCAAAATAGAGGTAAACAACAACCACCCACCTGAAGTGCAACTGTCCAAGTCCGTACAGCTAGAAAATACCAAAACTTCAAATCCTTGCTCCCACAATATTAGCACATCCGCAATGCTCCTGGTACAATACAAAGCTCACTAATTACACTTAGGCTCCCAATTATTGCACTTAACCACATACAACCTCGAATTCAAAACTGTTAAATTAACACCTGTAGAAAGTGCCCAGAAAATTCCAATAAAAATATCACGGCGATCCTCGCGTCGATAGCTTCGCAACGGTACCTTGCACGCCCAAATCTGAGTTCTGTACAACAAGATAAAAATTCGGCAAGGGGGCACACTCATGCAAAAATCTGTGTTAAGGACTGATTACTGTTCACTGAGAAAACAGTAATTTTCACCTCGAAATAAATCTCACAAAAATCCAATAAAAATACGAGCGCGTTCCTTGCGATCCGTAGATGAAAAAGTTGTATAAGCTCGTTTCCATCTGACGCTCGTGCGCAAAGATATGGCCAAAATACTCCGCTGCTGTCAAGGAAGTCCACACAGAAAATGGGGTCACAGTTTGCCTCGGGATCCGTGCCAAAACCTCGAAACGGGAAAGTGCGACCAAAACGAAAGATGAAGTCCTACCTCTTAGGAATCTGCCGGTGCAAGAATCACAGCAAAATGATCTCGGGGTAGCCCAGGGAAGCTAAAACACTGTCGCTGCGCCGAAGAAGAACACTAGAAAGCAACGTCGCGCCGCACCGTAAAATGGGGAACCTCGGGATTCGTGCCTCCTAAAATCCTAGAACTTGGCAGGGAGATCAAGCACTTAGAGATGAAAATCTTTGCTTAAGGGAGCTCGGGCTGAAGGTGAATGGGTTGGGAGATAAAGAGGAAAGAGTGGAGCTCGGGTTGGTGGCTTATATAGGCTGAAAAGAACAATTGAAGAAATACCCAACATGTCCCATTTTCCGGGCGCCCGAAAAGTTTCGGGCGCACACAGTGCGGCCCGGCCCATGATTTCCGGGCGCGCACAGTGCGGCCCGGTCCACCACACAGCCCAGCCCACCACACCGCCGAGCCCCGCTGCACCCGGAGCACATGCGCCCGCAAATGGCGACGCGCCACGTGTCCCCGGCCGCCCGTGCACCGCGCACGCCGCGCCGTGCACCGCGCACGTCGCCGTGCTTCCCGGCCACCTGCCCGCGTACGGCACCTGCCCCGGTCAACCACTCCGCAGGTTGCGTGGACCGGGAGCACAACACCGAACCAACCAAATCTCGCCACGTGTCCACCCGGTCTACCGTGCACCCGGCCCAAACTCCGTGGACCGCGTCTGCTGCGCCGGCCAACCGGAAGACGCCACGTGGCCCGCCTCCGGTGCACGACCCCCGCGGTGGACCGCGCTCCTGCCCGCGCCCTCAGCCGCCTGCCCGCGCCCTCAGTCGCCTGCCCGCGGCGGCGCCGCCGCCCGCCGACGCTGCCCGCCGCCGCCGGCCGCCGCCGGCGATCGCCGGCGACACTGTTCCGGCGTGAACAGTACCCGCAAGCTCAAAATCAACAAGTAAATAGCCCGTCTTGACCGTTTTCGCGCGCT
Source organism: Tillandsia fasciculata (assembly GCA_029168755.2). Classification (NCBI taxonomy): domain Eukaryota; kingdom Viridiplantae; phylum Streptophyta; class Magnoliopsida; order Poales; family Bromeliaceae; genus Tillandsia; species Tillandsia fasciculata. Next base: position 46,290 of record JAQOTM010001017.1, on the reverse strand, counting down.
GATTCCAAAAACGAGGTCCGTTTTGCCAAATTCCGCCTCCAAAATTTGCCGGAGGCTCCCGCAAGCGCCAAAAACTGCCAAAACTTTCGGGAGTCCGCTTTTGGACATCCGGACTCAGAATTGAGCAAACAAAAAGCCATTTCCAAGCGTTTTTCCGCGCTGAATCCAAATTTGATAACCGTTTCGCGCGAAACCACCTCTAAACATCCGACGGGGTCAGCCGATCACCCACGTGATCAGTAAGGCTCGAGGTCCAACACTTGTGTCCAATCATGCACAACCACTTCCCGAAACATAGTACAGGCTCCCCCGAAGTCACCAATGACTCTACCACAGCTCTGCAGAGATCCAGGTCATCACATCCTCCCCCACTAAAAGAAAGTTTCGTCCTCGAAACTAAAGTCGTTCCTCAACACGAAATCTCAACCACATAGAGGGGGTAATTATCCGAACATCCGCCACTCAAGCTCCCAAAGCTGTCGAATACCTCCTCCAGGGACACGATACAATCCTCGGGTCTCTAACAAGAACAAAATAAAGGTGAGCACTCCAAGAATCCGCACTACCTCAACCAAGTACAGCTAGACTAACCACTCGAGCTACCAAGTAGTCCACATCGGTACACGCATCCGCTCCTCCTCAGCCTCAGATAATCCAGCCACAAGTCCATCGGCACACTAGCCCGATCCAAGTACCTCTCTTCTTCCCGCGATATCCAATGTAAGTCCCTCAACCACACCAGCCAAAAGGGCTACTCAACCACTGCGAAACATCCGCCTCACGCACAAAATCAAAACCATAGAGGCGAAGATAACTCTCAAGCAACCCAGGTACACCAAAACCTCCGGGCCTGGCTTCCCACGAAAACCGTCCTCGCGGCATAATCAACCGCCGCGAAAAGAAGGAAACCGAGCCAGCCCAACCCGTCCTAAGTGCCAAACCAAGTCCCGCCACTAGGTTAAGACCATCAGGTCTACCGGTACTATCGAGGACTCAACTGCACCGGGCAGGACCAACCACACACCCCTACGTGCCAAAGATCGGGAATATGAACCTCCCGAAACACTAGGTAACCGTCCTACCCCTAACCCAAGCAGAGAAGTACAAGCACTACCCTCCAAGAGGGAAAACTCCCGTATCAAAAAGATACGAACCCAAAAGCCCGGAACAACTCAAACCTACCACCACACCGACCGCTGTAACCTATGCGCTCTGACAGTCTCAGAAATCCACTATCCTGGAGAAGAAATCGAGAATGCCTCATCCGACTGATCTGTCCTCCATCACCCGGCGCCAAGCGCCTCAATCAGGACTCGCCTCAGGCGGCAGATCCCAACCCAAAGAAACTACAATGCCACGCTCCATACCCGGCGCCTACTCCAATGAGGCGTTCTTAAACCGTACTGGAGGGACCCAACAAGTTAAAAGGTATCCTGGCGCAATCCACTCTCAGACACTCATATCCTACGCGCCCCGTCCCTCTATACATGGAGCGTGCAGTTCAGCAACTGCGTTAACTCTTGCCATAAAAGGCCTCCAAGGGCTCCATACTCAATCCCACGAATCGGAATGACTCATCCAAACTGGCTCACTCGATCGACGCAATCCCACAGCTTACCCGCTGTCAACTATCCACCCTGCCTCGGTGCCTCAACACTAAACGTCGGCACGGAGGGGGCTACTCGCTACTCCGACAACTGTGCCACTGCGCTGCTGATCTGCCCCCCCAACACTACTACCCTTCGGGTCCGGAGCTCTCAGACCCCAATCTGGGTATCCGGCCCGAAACAACCAGCCCAGACCCAACTGCCGCACCAAGGTGCACCCGGGTCAGGGCCCAACGTCGGGGAGACACCGCTCACCACGACAAAACCGCAAATCAGCACACCCCAACACTCGACCCAATCTAGCGAAAGTCAAAGACATCCCCCTATTTTTGTAACTTTATGTTGTCTGCAGCCAACATAACTGTCCCACAAAAATAGGGTATGTCGATCCCTCTTCACTCACAGGAAGAGTCAAAACCAAATCACCGACTTTCGCAAAATGTCGCGTCTCTCACACCCTAACATCCTAGGGCCCGCCATAAGCCTAGGGTTTCCTAAGTCCCAACTGACCTATCCCTAAGCTCTGATACCACCTAATCTGTCACGCCCCGGGTGTAAACCAGAACCCGGGCCCGCCAACAGATCCGCCGTGCACACAGAATTTTCCATGTACACGAAGCGCTGGTAACCTGCTCAGATATAAGAAATACAATAAAAGAGCAATAAAAACAGAGCTGAACTAAAATCTAATACATCTCAGACTGAAGCTGGAAATAAAATACAATACATCTGTAAAAATGATACATCAGTCTCTCCCAGCTCACCAAAATAAATACAACCTGCTGGCAAAAGCCAGTCCCAAATGTAAAAGTACAACCGTCTGAGGAAACATAGGTACATCAACAGTCCAGCTAACCCGCTCATCCTGCCTCGAGATCTATCTACTCAGTCGTCATCTCTCCTCGACCCGCCGCTGAAAGCCCAGCAGCACCCACAGAAGACACTGCAAAACCAGGGAGAAGAAAAAAGAGAAAAGAAGAATGGGGGTGAGAACTACTAGTAAACCAGTAGCCTCCCCTAGTGGGTAAAACCTCAAACTCTGACGCACCCACTAGGTCTACCAGAGGCGAAAAGGAAAGGAGAGTGGTAAGAAATGAAACTGCTGAAAAGGAGAAATCTACCACTACTATGCCTCTAAAATGCAGTCCTAGACTGGAATAACCGTAAGAAACAATAACCAACCGTCCCAGATGAACCCAATCTGTACCGCCCTCATCATCGGGCAAGAAGGCCGCGCCGATGTGATAGCAAAACTCCTGCTGCCGCCCTCATCATCGGGCAAATAAGCCGCGCCGATGTGATAGCAAAACCTTCAATAACTGTCTGACCCCGGCCTCCGGAGGGGAACTCGTGGGGAGCGACCCACACGAGGAAAGCGTCACCGGGCAATAACCGCGCCGGTGAAATAAGTATCACAAGCAGGACTGGTTCACAACTATAAAGCCCCAGTGGAACACAACCCTCCCCTAAAAGAAAACTGATTCCCAATCAGATGCAAAAGTAACCATCCGGTCAATCGCCCAATATCCGCGATTGCCGCAATACCCCAAAATCCACGACCAGGTCTCACAACCGACCTCCGGTCAACCGCGCAATATCCGCGGTCGCCGGAATAACCCACAATCACAATCATGTCCCACATCCGACATCTGGTCAACCGCCTACTATCCGCGGTTGCCACAAAACCCATAATCCACAATCCAGGCCCCGGCTACACAATCCCAAACCCCTACTCAAACCCGAGCAACAAGAACCACCTGACTAACGAAAAGGAGAAAAGAAGCAAACAAGGTTTCTCCTAAGTCAAGTTCCAGCATGAAAGTGTAGCGATAAAAGATGGCCTATCTAGATGTCCATACAAGCATGCAAGTGTTCTCAAGAAAATAAAGGAAAAGGTGTCCAATAGTGGTTCCACATGTGTAACAATTAATAGCTCCGCATAGATATAACCATCATGCTAAAACATTATCCAACCACACATGTCTATAATCCATGTTCCATAATAAAGCATCACTATTCACCTATGCATGTCATAAAATCCTCAAATAGTACCAACCACTAACAGGATAATCATATAGTCCAAAATAAATATTCCATTCCACATGCAAGTTTAAACGCTAACATTCCATCCATACCAACATGTATAAGTCCCAACCACTATCAAATATCCACAATAGTAATTTCCATATGAAGGGCTCACAATTTTATATTACTTTAAGCATGCATGTCCAGATAATGGGATCACTCTAATATTCCTAGTGAGCATGTCAAAATAGAGGTAAACAACAACCACCCACCTGAAGTGCAACTGTCCAAGTCCGTACAGCTAGAAAATACCAAAACTTCAAATCCTTGCTCCCACAATATTAGCACATCCGCAATGCTCCTGGTACAATACAAAGCTCACTAATTACACTTAGGCTCCCAATTATTGCACTTAACCACATACAACCTCGAATTCAAAACTGTTAAATTAACACCTGTAGAAAGTGCCCAGAAAATTCCAATAAAAATATCACGGCGATCCTCGCGTCGATAGCTTCGCAACGGTACCTTGCACGCCCAAATCTGAGTTCTGTACATCAAGATAAAAATTCGGCAAGGGGGCACACTCATGCAAAAATCTGTGTTAAGGACTGATTACTGTTCACTGAGAAAACAGTAATTTTCACCTCGAAATAAATTCACAAAAATCCAATAAAAATACGAGCGCGTTCCTTGCGATCCGTAGATGAAAAAGTTGTATAAGCTCGTTTCCGTCTGACGCTCGTGCGCAAAGATATGGCCAAAATACTCCGCTGCTGTCAAGGAAATCCACACAGAAAATGGGGTCACAGTTTGCCTCGGGATCCGTGCCAAAACCTCGAAACGGGAAAGTGCGACCAAAACGAAAGATGAAGTCCTACCTCTTAGGAGTCTGCCGGTGCAAGAATCACAGCAAAATGATCTCGGGGTAGCCCAGGGGAGCTAAAACACTGTCGCTGCGCCGAAGAAGAACACTAGAAAGCAACGTCGCGCCGCACCGTAAAATGGGGAACCTCGGGATTCGTGCCTCCTAAAATCCTAGAACTTGGCAGGGAGATCAAGCACTTAGAGATGAAAATCTTTGCTTAAGGGAGCTCGGGCTGAAGTTGAATGGGTTGGGAGATAAAGAGGAAAGAGTGGAGCTCGGGTTGGTGGCTTATATAGGCTGAAAAGAACAATTGAAGAAATACCCAACATGTCCCATTTTCCGGGCGCCCGAAAAGTTTCGGGCGCACACAGTGCGGCCCGGCCCATGATTTCCGGGCGTGCACAGTGCGGCCCGGTCCACCACACAGCCCAGCCCACCACACCGCCGAGCCCCGCTGCACCCGGAGCACATGCGCCCGCAAATGGCGACGCGCCACGTGTCCCCGGCCGCCCGTGCACCAGCACGCCGCGCCGTGCACCGCGCACGTCGCCGTGCTTCCCGGCCACCTGCCCGCGTACGGCACCTGCCCCGGTCAACCACTCCGCAGGTTGCGTGGACCGGGAGCACAACACCGAACCAACCAAATCTCGCCACGTGTCCACCCGGTCTACCGTGCACCCGGCCCAAACTCCGTGGACCGCGTCTGCTGCGCCGGCCAACCGGAAGACGCCACGTGGCCCGCCTCCGGTGCACGACCCCCGCGGTGGACCGCGCTCCCGCCCGCGCCCTCAGCCGCCTGCCCGCGCCCTCAGTCGCCTGCCCGCGGCGGCGCCGCCGCCCGCCGACGCTGCCCGCCGCCGCCGGCCGCCGCCGGCGATCGCCGGCGACACTGTTCCGGCGTGAACAGTACCCGCAAGCTCAAAATCAACAAGTAAATAGCCCGTCTTGACCGTTTTCGCGCGCTGATTCCAAAAACGAGGTCCGTTTTGCCAAATTCCGCCTCCAAAATTTGCCGGAGGCTCCCGCAAGCGCCAAAAACTGCCAAAACTTCCGGGAGTCCGCTTTTGGACATCCGGACTCAGAATTGAGCAAACAAAAAGCCATTTCCAAGCGTTTTTCCGCGCTGAATCCAAATTTGATAACCGTTTCGCGCGAAACCACCTCTAAACATCCGACGGGGTCAGCCGATCACCCACGTGATCAGTAAGGCTCGAGGTCCAACACTTGTGTCCAATCATGCACAACCACTTCCCGAAACATAGTACAGGCTCCCCCGAAGTCACCAATGACTCTACCACAGCTCTGCAGAGATCCAGGTCATCACAGTGATCCTTTGCTTAGATTATCAATGAAGATCCATGGAAAAAATCTCTAAGCAAAGATTAGATCAATTCGACAAAAGATATGTTCTTGAAAGAACCATCGAATTGACCTAAAAGAGGCTATAAAGAAGAACGGTAAAAACCTAGCCTCTAGGGTTGCTCTCAAGTGTTTTATAAATTGATCGGCCGTGCTCCCCCCGTTCTTGAGAAACCCTAAGTGTCTATTTATAGTTTAGAAATCTTTGGAAAGAGATAGAATCAAAAATATACCTTATCTGGAATTTTTCAGGACGGCGATCCGGATCGGATTTACTGCGATCCGGATCGTCGTAACGAGATTGACGATTCCAGAAAACCAAGGGTTCGGGATCCGGATTGCAAGGTCCGATCCGGATCGTTCATGCAATTCAGCAAAATCTCATGTTCGGGATAACAATCACCCTTCGGGATCCGGATCGAAATGTCTGATCCGGATCCTGAACATGTCCCATGTCCAGTTTTTGATTTTTTTGCAATTAAAAATTCATCCAAGTGTTTCTACACTATAAGAAAGTATTCGGATCACCAAAATTATTTAGTTAAACATACCTGATCCTTTTGAATACTTTCTTCTTGAGATTGATGTAACTGATCCACAATTCTTCATCTTCAATCTTCAAGACTCAAGACACTGAGTGCCAACTTGAGCTCTTGTTGAATCTTCTCTAAGTCTTTGATTGCTGATTGACAATTTGATCCCTTTAAGACTCCGACTCAACTCACTGACTTGACTCACGAAATATGCCAACACCAAAAAGCCGTAACAATCTCCCCCTTTGGCAATTTCGTGACAAAACCCAAAAATACATAAAAACGCTCAAGTCACTCATCTTAAACCAAAAAATTCGAAATTCAATGTCATCACCAAAACATTGATTTTCTTTGCGTGAAAGATCCAATAAATACAAAATTACATTTGAACCAAACAGTCCTAGAACATACTCTATGACTTAGGACTTGGAGTCTTAAAGTGATGTAATTCCTGCAAAACAAAACTCCAACCAAAATCAAACGTTAGTCTTTAGAAATTAAAATCCTACATTTGATTCGTCCTTTTGGTTCTTTTGTTTTTCGGCTCTTTTAATCTTTTTTTTATCTCCCCCTATCTTGAGCATCTCACATCTCTAACATGTTCTCCATGTTCTCCATGTTCTTGAGCATCTATGTTCTCCCCCTTTGTGATACGATCATCATTTTCCGTTCTCCCCCATTTTTCATTTTCGTTTGTCCTCTCTTGATGATCTCATCTCCGTCATTTCTCTTCTCCCCCTTTTTGTCACAAATTGTCAAACAGTGAACATACTAGACAAAAGGAAATCTAACAACATTAGTTCATAGAGAAAGAGAGATAAAAGCTCAGTTTCGGTATATAACAAAAATGCAGATTGCGTACCGGTACCAGAAAGCAAAAATCAAATAATTTCTTGAAACAAATCCAGATTTTGGAAACTTTTCAAATACCGATTTGTATTCCATCAAGAAATCCATTTAAGTGCTTTGAAGAACAATGAATTCACAGAGATGTCATTCAATCCAAATTTCTTTCATTAGAATAATTTAGAAAAATAAAAACAAGAAAGAGTATGTAAGCACTTTAGCGCATCAACTTTAAACAAAAGTCATCGTTTCATGCAACAAGAAATAGATTATACCAAATCTATCAAAAATACTCAAAAATGAAACGAAAATTTATGAAAATTAAAACTCTTAAAGTTGACCACTTTCAATTACATCTAACCTGATCTTATGCGTAATGCCTTTATCAAATCATCAATTTTGGTAAAGAAAATGAAATACAAAGATCAATAGATGTTTGAAATCCCAGATAAGTTAGATAATATATCTAGACAATCTGTTGAAGGAGTGGCTCTTCGAGCATCTTTTATCAAAAATCCCACCTTATACCAACCATGAAATATGACTGAGTCAAGTATTTCATTATGCATTTCATCAACATTTTTAAACACAAAAATTTGCTTTGCATACATGGGGTATCTTTTTCTTTCTTTCTTTTTCCTCCATGTGGTGGTAGTTTTCACACTCCTCATTGGGATGTAACTCTTTCCACATCTTTTGAGCATTTTACTTTTCTTTGACTCCCCCTCAATTGGCTATCAATTATTTAATATATAAGGTATTCAACCAAAAATTGATCTCGCATTCATACTCGACTAAGCAATCAAATATGATAATGACTATACCAAGAGATCACTGAGAGAGAAATTGACTTTGATCACTTAAAAGATGAATTAATTAACATAAATGATCATTGCAACATTGAAATATTATGATATCAAAAGCATAATAATTTCTAAATGCGTAAAAGGATGCAATTAAAGTCAATTATGATTTATGCTCAATTAAACAACTCCTCTAATGAAGTGTCTTCAAGATTATGATTAAGGAGTCAAGTTGATAATCCAAGTAAAATTAATTTGGAGTGAATGAACGTGAAGCCCTTTTTATTCAATGCACTTGTTCAATAAAAACCCTTTTGTTCAAAAACAAAGTATAAAAACAAAGAGCATTGAAAAACATGTAATGCAAAGATTAAGAAAAATATGAAGGGAAAACCAATCAAAGCATTACATACAGTCATAAGCTATTTAGAACTTAAGACAAGGAAAGATATCACCTTTCCGAATCCAAAATCGCTGGATTTTGGGTTGTCTTGATTCGTTGTGGCCGGGGGTTGTCCGCTTTGACTGTTGGTCCACCTTAGGTCTTTGCCTCGCAATAATCCACTTGTATGATTGATGTTGTGGCTCGGACCTTTGGTGGGTTGAGTGAACTCCTTTGACTTGATGTGTCTTTTGATTCCGTTGAGTTCGCTCCGTAGATGAAGTTGCCGAAGAATTTTTCTTTCTCTTTTTCGGGCAATTCTTCACCAAATGTCCTTCAAGTCCACAAAGGTGACAAGTCCTTCCTTTCAATTTCATTGTGGAACTTGAAGCATGCACAGTTTGGTCCTTTTTAAATCCCAAACCAACCTTGCTTGCTTGACCTAATCCGGACATACAATTAAGTTTCTTGGAACCGGTTGAAAGCCTTTGTATGTCGGATTTAAGTTGATGAACTTGCTTGGTCAAAGCTTGGTTGGTGACATGAATTTCCTCAAACTGCTTTTCTAGAAAACCAATCTTGTCCATATATGATTTAGCGTTTGTCTCCGATTGGTTTAGCTTTTCTTGGAGGATTTTATTGTTATCCAATACCGTCCATGTTCCTCCTCGAGATCATGAAGTTTGATCTTTAAAGCTTGATTCTCGTCTTGAACTTCAAGTCGTTGCTTCCTCAACTTCTTGTTAAGTTTGGCCATCTTCTTTGATTCCGCAAGAAGTTGTTGGTATGCCTCAACGAGTTCTTCTTCGTCCGACTCCCCCTCACTTGATGACTCTCCGCCGGATGTTGATGTTTCATGCAAAATCAAAGGAATAGAGTCAGTGACTAAAGATGATAAGCACAAATTAGAAGAGGGAATTTGAGAGGCATGAAAAGCAACAATTTTTTCTTTTTCCTCTTCACTTGAGGTCGATTCATCGAACTAGAATCGTCCCAAGTTTTTGCTTGCAAAGCCTTCTTTTTGTATGATTTCTTAGAAGGACAATCCGTTGAAATATGGCCGTAGCCTTTGCATCGATAACATCGGATTTCCCCTTCGAAATCATCTTTTTCTTTTTCTTTAGAAGGTTTTGCAACGCCTTTGAGTTTAGAGGATTTAGAACCCGATGATCCTTTAGATGGTTTCGTGGATGAAGATCCATCGGTTCGATTCTTCCAAAATTTCCGACGAAATTTCTTTGTGATCCGCGCCAATTGTTCTTCAAAATCGGCTAAAGAGATTTCATCATCGGAACTTGATTCGTCATCTTCTTCCTTTGTTGATTTGAATGCAATACCTGTAAGCTTAGAAGAAGACTTGGAAGAAATTTGATTAGTAGGAAAAGTCATCTCATAAGTTTGCAAAGCACCTACTAATTCCTCTACACTCATCTCATCCGGATGACTAACGGTTTCAATGGCGGTAACCTTTGCCCTAAACCGTTCCGGAAGAGTCCGAAGAATCTTTCTTACAATTTTCGACTCCGGGATCTTTTCTCCTAAATTAGCACATGTATTAATTACATCTTGAAGTCTAGTGTAATAATCTGTAAACAATTCATGCTCTTCCATATGAATAGAGTCAAATTGACTTGTAAGCATCTGGAGCTTTTGAATTTTTACAAGATTAGTACCCTCATGTGTAATTTTGAGAATATCCCAAATTTCCTTCGCGGTTTCACACGCGGAAATTCGTGTAAACTCAGTCGAGGAAAGAGAATTATATAAAGCGTTCATACCTTTCCCATTGTAAGAAGATCTTTCGATTTCCTCTTTGGACCATCTAGAGCGAGGTTTTGGGGTAGTAGAATTTCCTACTTCCTCAACAGGATGCACCCAACCGTATTCAACGGTTTGCCAAACACGCTCATCAATAGAGATGAGAAAAGCTCTCATCCGCACTTTCCAATATGCATAATTGGTCCCATCAAAAAGAGGAGGTCTATAAATATTACCACTTTCACCCAACATGATAGATAAACCTAAAACCCGCTCCGATACCAATTGTAGAGTTATTTAGGATCCACAAGGATCTAAATAGGTACTATCAAACACCTAGAGGGGGGTGAATAGGTGTAATATTATAAAAACCAATCTCAGTGCACAAATAAAAAATAATGCGGAAAATAAAAATCAACACACCGAGATTTACGTGGAAACTCCAATCCAGGAGAAAAACCACGGGACCAACACGCAATAACAATCCACTAAGAATAGAAGAATAACAAGGTGATTACCGACTCCACGGACTCAACCCCTCCTTCAAGTTCTTCGGACCTTGCGCTGACCGGTTGGATGTCCACGCAATAACAATCCACTAAGAAACGAAGAATAACAAGGTGATTACCGTCTCCACGGATTTAACCCCTCCTTCAATTTCTTCGGACCTTGCGCTCCAACGTTTGCACGTCCACTGCACACGTTCGAATCCACGAACGCCACTCGAATCCACGAGCACACGTTTCGAATCCACGAAACGCCTTCAACACACCGAATCCACGGTGCCACGTCGAATCCACGACGCAAACTCAGCCGGTAAGAATATTGGCTTCGATGGTGATCCTTTGCTTAGATTATCAATGAAGATCCATGGAAAAAATCTCTAAGCAAAGATTAGATCAATTCGACAAAAGATATGTTCTTGAAAGAACCATCGAATTGACCTAAAAGAGGCTATAAAGAAGAACGATAAAAACCTAGCCTCTAGGGTTGCTCTCAAGTGTTTTATAAATTGATCGGCCGTGCTCCCCCGTTCTTGAGAAACCCTAAGTGTCTATTTATAGTTTAGAAACCTTTGGAAAGAGATAAGAATCAAAAACATACCTTATCTGGAATTTTTCAGGACGGCGATCCGGATCGGATTTACTGCGATCCGGATCGTCGTAACGAGATTGACGATTCCAGAAAACCAAGGGTTCGGGATCCGGATTGCAAGGTCCGATCCGGATCGTTCATGCAATTCAGCAAAATCTCATGTTCGGGATAACAATCACCCTTCGGGATCCGGATCGAAATGTCTGATCCGGATCCTGAACATGTCCCATGTCCAGTTTTTGATTTTTATGCAATTAAAAATTCATCCAAGTGTTTCTACACTATAAGAAAGTATTCGGATCACCAAAATTATTTAGTTAAACATACCTGATCCTTTTGAATACTTTCTTCTTGAGATTGATGTAACTGATCCACAATTCTTCATCTTCAATCTTCAAGACTCAAGACACTGAGTGCCAACTTGAGCTCTTGTTGAATCTTTTCTAAGTCTTTGATTGCTGATTGACAATTTGATCCCTTTAAGACTCCGACTCAACTCACTGACTTGACTCACGAAATATGCCAACACCAAAAAGCCGTAACATACTCCCCGACGGGCTCTATGTGACTAAATCAAGTAATGTGGACTCATGATGAGGGAGAGCGAAAGGTTTCGGTGCAGAGTATTTATTTTAAAGTTATTGTTTATTATTGAAACATCTACTTTATTTGTCACTGACTTTATCCACTCCGTGATAGGTTCGATTAGGTGTGGCTATCGGGACGGTGGTGAACCAACGCAGTTATAACTGTGGCCGTATGAGGCCTTATGTTAGAACTTTTAATTGGGTTATCTCTGTGATGATCCGGACTTCCGCAGAGACTGTTGCAGCATTAACAGTGACTACAGGAAGCTTACACGGTGTATCGGAGCTAGTAGTGTCGAAAACGGACCTCAGAAATGGACCCGGCACAAAAATCGGATCAAGTGGGCTTTTCCGGAGGCTTTCGGCAAAATTTCGGATGACAATTTGGCAAAACGGACAGCGGATTTGGACTCAGCGTGCGAAAACGATCAAAATAGTCTATTTACTTGAATTTTTCGCCAAAAATTACTGTTCATGCCGGAACAGTAACTCCGGCTGGCGGCGGCGACTGGCGAGCGGCGGAGCACGGCGGCGCAGCAGTGGAGCGCGGGCAGGCGCGGGCAAGCGCGGGCAGGCGTGATGGCGGGCGGTCCATAGGATTGGCGTGCACCGGGAGCACCGAAGATTCAAAATGCCACGTGGCAGCCTCTGATTGGCTGAACGGCGTCAAAGGAGGCAGCGGTGGCTTGACACGTGGCATCGCCTTATTGTCCGACAGGATCCGGAAGACCCGGCGCATAGACCGGGCTCGTGCGCCCCGTGGACCACGTGTGACACGTGGCCACTGTTCATTGGCGGGCGCAGAGCCGCCCACGTGCGCCGGGCGCGTGGAACACGTGGGCGGCGGGTGACACGTGGCGATTTATGATTGGCCCTACATGGATGTTTCGTGTTCTGGGACACGTGGCGCATTCTGGTTGGCCGGATTTTGTGTTTCCTGTTTTGGCCTGGGATCTGGTGTGGAGCCCGAATAGGAATTTGGCCCATTATAAATTCCACCTCCCTCTCTCTTTACAAATTTCAGATTCTAGAGAGAGAAAATTGTTAAGGAATTTGTGTTGGCGTATTTCGTGAAATTGGTTAAGTCTTGAAGATTGAAGATGAGGAAGTTTGGATCATATACCTCAATCTCAAGAAAGAAGAATTCAAAAGGATTAGGTACGTTTACCAAAATATTTTTGGTGATCCGAATACTTCTTATAGTGTAGAAACACTTGGTTGAATGTTTGATTGCTTAAAAATCAAAAACTGGACATACTACATGTTCAGGATCCGGATCGGACATCACAGTCCGGACCCCGAACATAGGTTAGTTCATGCGCAATTCCAGTCCGGACCTTGGTTATTTCAGTCCGGACCCCGAACATGGAATTTGCAGGAATTGCATGAACAGTCCGGACCGTGGAAATTACAGTCCGGACCCCGAAGGTATGTTTTTCTGGAAAAAGTCTATTTCGTCATGACAGTCCGGACCGCCATAATTCCAGTCCGGACCGTCGTCCTGTAAAATTCCAGAAATAGTTAGTTTTTGATGCTTATCTTCTTCCAATGGTTTCTAGCCTATAAATAGACCCTATGATTCATCTTTTAGGGTAACGGGAAAAACGGCATATAATGAAAAGATGGCCGTAATAGAAAAATCCACATATATAGAGAAGAAAGGAAATCAATAGATTAAATTCTATGTTTCTTCATCTATATTGATTAATTTGATTCTAGGTTTTCAAACTCAGATTTTGAGTAGAATCAAATTAATGAATACTTAGATGGTATTTCCGATCTATTTCTAATCTAAGTAATCGGTGGATCATCACCACCCAAAAACAACGATTTTCCCAAAATCGGCGCGTGGACTCGCGTGACCTTGTGGATTCAAGGTGCAACCGCTGTAATGATCCGGACTCCCGCAGGAACTGTGCAACACTAAACAGTGACTGTAGGGAGCTTATACGGTGAAACTGAGCTTGTAGAATCGAAATTGGACCTTAAAAATAGACTCGGCGTGAAAATCAGAGCAAATGGGCTTTTCCGGGAGCTTTCGGCAAAATTTCGGATGAGAATTTGGCGAAACGGACGGCGGATTTGGACTCAGCACGCGAAAACGATCAAAATGGTATATTTACTTATTTTTTCGGCGAAAAATTTCTGTTCACGCCGGAACAGTAATTCCGGCGGCCGGAATCACTGTTCCGGCAGCCGGCGGCGACTGGCGGGCGGCGGCGCGGCGGAGCAAGGCAGAAAGAGGCGGCGCGCGGCGCGGGCAGCGCGGGCAGGCGCGCGGGAGCGCGGTCCATGGACATGCCGTGCACCGGGAGCACCGAAGATGGGTGTTGCCACGTGGCGTTCCCTCATTGGCTGGCCGGCTTCTAGAAGACCACGCGGACTGTGACACGTGGCACACTCCTATAGGCCGACATTTTCCGGAAAACCCGGAGCGGGGAGGGAGCACGTGCACCACGTGGGACACGTGGCGACTTCTGAGTGGACTTGCACAGGCTGTTTGCTGCTTTGTGGACACGTGGCGCGTTCTGGATGGGTCGTTTTGGTGTTTCCTGTTCTGTCTGGATCCCGTGTGGGAAGATTCCCTTGGCCCATTATAAATAGGATTCCCCACCCCCTCCCATTCTCACCTCGGTTTCCTAGCCTTAGAGTGAGAATCAGAGCTCAAGCCCTCTACAAAAATTGTTTCTCTCTCTCTTCTCTCTCTCTCCTAGAAATTTCAAAATTTTTGGAGTTACCGATAGTGAGTTATCTGCGACGCGGCGCACTGCGACGATTTCCTTTTTCGGCCCATTTCCCGTCGCAGTTCAGTCGAAAAATCCCTGTGTGCTAACCAGGAGGAATTTTTGGACGATTTTCATGACAGCGCGTTCCTAAGAGGTAAGGCTTCGATTTCCGTGTTGATCACTTTGCTCCATTTCGCACTTTTGGCACGTTTCCCGAGGCCTCTTTGACCCCTTTTTTGCTGTGGAAATTTCTGGACAGCATCGACTTCTCCGATTTTTATCTTGGCGTAGGAGCATCAGATCGAGGCGTTTAAGGAGTCGATTTTGATCTACTCTTCGCGAGGAACGCAACCGTGATTTTTCTGGGATTTTCGGAGCTCAGTACAAAGGTGAAATACCTCACTTTCCGTGCTGTTTGGAAAAAATCGCAAAAGCTGTATTTTTATGAATAGCATATTTACACCTTGTGCAATCTGTATTGCTGTAGGGCACCGTTTGCGGCGGACAACAGTTTCAGGGGACTGTAGACAGCCAGTAGACTATCTGGGTGTGGTTTGAGCTGCTCGAGGTGGGCGGTTGTTGCTTACCTCATTTTTGACAAGCTCACTGGGATTATTAGAACTCCCCTAAAATTTAATTGATGAGGACCATTGGGACAAACTAATATGACAATTGATGAGAACCATTGGGACAAACTAATATGACAATTGATGAGAACCATTGGGACAAACTAATATGACAATTGATGAGAACCATTGGGACAAACTAATATGACAATTGATGAGAACTATTGGGACAAACTAATGTGACAATTGATGAGAACCGCTGGGACGAACTCTTCTAAAATTTAATATAACCCCACAGATTATATGATAACTTATCTTGGGACACTGTGATTGGGACAAAGGCTATGATCTCACATGCAAATAACTTTTATATCCGTACAGTAAATCAATCTTTTTAAAATAAATATTTGATACTTTTCTACAGCTTTTAAATAGTACAATTGCATGCTGGCTTGGACATCTAGTTAGCCACTATTTATTGCTACACTATCATATTAGGGCTTGACATGTTCTATTGCTCTCCTTTGCATTTAGATGCTTGTTGCTCGAGTATGAGCAGGGGTTTGGGATAGTGTAGTCGAGATTGTACTAGATTGTGGACTTGTGGGGTATTGCGGTGACCGCGGACATTAGGCGTTTGACCGGATGTTTATCTTTGCACCAGGTTGATGTTGAGTCTTGTCGATCTTTGCATCAGATTGAGGATCGGGCTTTTCCTAGTGGATGGAGTTTCCCACTTATTGAGTACTATTGCATCAGATTGGGTATCAGGCCTCTTTAGTGGATGGTTTTTCCCACTTTGATCAGAGTCGCGATCCAGTCCTGCTGTTTTATGGCACTTATGATACTTATCACTGAGATACTTTACTCGTGTGGGTCGCTCCCCTCGAGTGTGATGGTCCAGGTTTCCATGCACTGTTTTTCCCGTGAATCCAATGTGTAAAACACCTATTGATGGTGCGTTTGGTCCACAGTGTATCAAAGGGATGGCACAGATGGATCCATGGTGGTATTTATTGTTAGTTTGGCCTTCGGCGGCGTTTGCCGAATTTTAGAAAAGTTTTTAGGCCAAACGGAGGGCGTGTTTGGATTCAGCGCGGAAAAACGCTTGAAAACGGCTATTTACTTGTTAAATTCTGAGTCCGGATGCCCAAAAACGGACTCCCGGAAGTTTCAGTGGTTTCTGGTGTATGGGGGAAGCCGTGGACCGCCGGATTGCCACGTGGCGGCCTATCATTGGCCGGCCTGCAGCGCTCGGTGCATGGAACGGCACGGCGGGGTGCACGAGCTCGGCGCAGGGACACGTGGCAGGCGCCGATTGGCGGGTCTTTGGCGCGCGGTCCATGGATTGGGAGCGGCGGTGCAGGAAAACGGGCGGGAGCCACGTTTCGGCCCGTGGTTGGCCCGTGCCAGGAGCGCGGTCCACGGAGTCCCCTGCGCGGGTGCATAGGCCCGGCGCAGGGACACGTGGCGGAAGACCATTGGCGGGCTCACAGGTCGCGGCGCACAGGGACAGGATCTGGCGCCTCGGGGCGCGTGCCTGGCGGCTGGTCAGGCTGCGCCTGCCCGTGCGCCTGACCGCGACAGTGCGCGGACGCGTGGCGCCCGGCCATTCGCGGGCGCCTGTCGCCCCGCAGCCCGGTCGGGGGCACGTGTCGGTAGGGGACGCACCCCGCACAGCTGTTCGCTGTGCGGGGCACGCGCCCCCCTCCCGAGCGGCCGCGTGGCGCTCCCTGGCACGCTCCGCACAGCTGTTCGCTGTGCGGGGACACGTGTCGGAATGGCACGGTTTCGGGCGGTCGGACGGGGCTCCGTCCGACCCGCTTTGCGGATTCGTGCGCCCGAATGTTGGGCCCGAATCCGCAAAGGGCCCAAGTTAGGAATTGGCCTATAAATAGGGGTCTTGTTGGCCGTTTTCTCTTCTTTTGAGGCAGAATTTCACAGAGCTTCCTTCTAAGCAATTTTTTCTCCTTCAGTGCTACACCTCTTGGAGACTTCTCAGGATTTTTGGAGGCTCGGATCCCGAGGTTCTTGATTTTACGGCGCGGCGCGACGATCATTTTCCGGCAACCCGCTTCGTCGCATTTCAGTGCACAGACTCCCCCGGCTTTCCCCGACATCGGAATCAGACGATTTTTGCGGCGTTGGATTCACGACTAGTAGGACTCCAATTTCTCTGTTTTGAGTTTTCCCTCATTCCGAGGTTATCTTGGAGTTCTCAGAACTTTCTTTTGACCTATTTTCTTTCGCGGAGTTTTGGACAGCGCTGCGTTGTTTTAGCGATATCTTCATGTACAGACATCGGATTGGGGTGATTCAAAAGGCATTTTGCATCTACATATCACGAGGAATCTCCACAAATTTTCTTAGAATTTTTTGAATTTTCCCTGAAGGTGAGAAGCCTCTGTTTACAGTACTTTAAGATTCAGTTTTTGCGATCGACTTACTTCGGGATGGTTCTCTTGTCGAATTTGGATCTCAGCATAGAAAACTCGTGTGTGAATGTGCTGTGATGACCCGGATCTCCGCAGAACTGCTGCAGTGCGTTGGGGTGGCTATTGGAGGCCTACTTGGTGTGTTTGAGGTGTTTGGGGCATAACTCGGCACAAGTGTTGGACTTCGGGCTTTATTGGATCAAGTGAGTGATCGGAGGACCCCGTGGAGGGCTTAGAAGTGGTTTCGCGCGAAACGGATATTAAAATTGGGCTCCGCACGAAATTTAGGCTAAGAACACATTTCCGGGTGCCTTCGGCAATTTTTAGAGTTGGAATTTGGCAAAACGGACGTCAAATTCGGATTCAGCGCGCGAAAACGGTCAAAATGGACTACCCACTTGTCATTTTTGAGCTTCGGTGACTGTTCACCGCCGGAACAGTGATTCCGGCGATCGCCGGCGGCGGCGGGCAGCGGCGGAGAGCGGCGGCGCGGCCTCGGGCAGGCGGAGCGCGGCGGCGGGCAGGCGAGGGCAGCGCGCAGCGCGAGGGCAGGGCGCGCGGGCAGGCGCGCGGTCCACGCGGCCGGCGTGCACCAGAGCGGGGGGCCACGTGGCATGACTTGATTGGGTGGTTCATTGGTCCCGGTCTACGGAACAGGCCAGTGTTCGGTGGACCGGGCGGGAAAACACGTGGCATCACGTCATTGGTCCGGTGTATGACGTTTCGTGCACCGGGTGCAGCGAGCGTGGGGCGTTGACACGTGGCGTACGAGGATTGGCCGGGCCACTATGCGCGTGCAGGCGACAAGGGGGCGCGGCAGGTGGCGTTGGCGGCGGGCGTGGCGGCCACGGCGCCGACGTGGCGCACGCGCACCCCACGTGGCGGCCCGCCATTGGCGGGCGCCAGCTGTGGTGTTGACCTGTGCGGGCCACGCGGCACGAGGGGAGCGGCCGGCTTCGTTGTTCCGTGTTCGGGGACACGCGTCGGGTTGCGGAGCGGGTCGGACGGCCACGCGGTCCGGCCGGATCGGGTGTGCGGGGATGGGCCTGGTGGGCCGGGCCACTGTGCCGGCCCGGTTTCGGGGCCCGAATGTTTCGGGCGCCCGAAACCGGGGACAAAACCGGCATTTTGGGATTTCTTTTGGTGGGCCTATAAATAGCTCCCTCCCCTCTCTCTTCTTCTCCTTTTCCCGAGTTTTAGAAAGAGAATGAGAGAGAGAGATGTATACAAAGTTTGTTCCCCTTGGTGCTCTGGTTCTAATGGTGGATCCCCGGAATTTCTGGAAGCTCGGCAACGGCGATATCATTTTTACAGTTCGCCTCGGTTTTCTCCCCATCTCGGCCCATTACCGTCGCAGATCAGTCAAAAATTCACTGTGAGCAAACCAGGAGGAGTTTTTGGACGATTTCTTCGACAGCGTGTTCCTAAGAGGTAAGGCTTCGATTTTTGTGTTGATCGCTTTGCTCTGTTTCGCACTCTTGGCAAGTTTCCCGAGACATCTTTGACCCCTATTTTTCTGTGATGGATTTTGGACAGCACCGGCTTGTCGATTTTATATCTCAGCCTAGGAACATCGGATCAAGGCGTTTCAGGACTCGATTTTGATCTACTCGTCGCGAGGAACACAGTGGTGTTTTTTCTGAGATTTTTGGAAATTGTTTCGAAGGTGATAATTAAGCTTTTCTTGGACAGATTGCTACAGGAATTCTGATTTGGAAGGTTTTGAGGTGCAGCGGTGTTTTATTTTTATCTTGGTCTACCGGTATCGGATCTGGGCGTTTAAACAGTCGTTTTGGGGCTACTCTTCGCGAGGAACGCGACCGTGAATTTTCTGGATTTTCTTGAGGACTGGACAGAGGTGTTATTTAGCCTTTTTGGGGCTGATTTTGGACAGTAAGAATTGTACAGATTTGGGATTAATTGTGCGCAATGTTTTGTGCAGTGGGGCACAGTTTTCGATGGATTGCTGTGTTAGGGGACAGCGGGCAGCGAGAGGTTTCTTTTGGTGTTGTGCGCGCTTTTCGAGGTGGGTGGTTGTTGCTTGCCTCTATATCTGACTTACTCACTGAGTTTATTAGAAAACCCCACTATTGAGCATATTGATTGAGTATCATGCATGATTGACTGATATACATGTGAGCCTATCATCTGAGATTAATTTTGTGAATATAGCATGTTGGGGATATTATTGGAATAATATTTCTGTTGGAACATGATCATTGGAATAATTTATTAGTGATAATTAACATGCTACATTAGCACCTAGATTTTATGAAAGTGGATTAAATGATTAATTGTTGGGACATAATGACACATCAATGTGCGGGTTTCACTCTGGGGATTTATTATGGAACAGGGATCACATACATGTGTAGTCGACTGATGATTTTTGCCTGATAGTTATATTTATGTGGATATTATTAATTGTTACACATGTAGAACTGTATTTGACTTTCTCTCTCTTTTACATTGCACGAGGACTTTTGCATGCTCGTTTGGACATCTAGATAGGCCACTATTTTATTGCTACACTATCATATTGGGATTTGACTTAGGAGAAACCATGATTGCTTTCTTTCTCCTTTTATTTAGACTTTTGAGTCATGTTGCTCGAGTTCGAGCAGAGGTTTGGGATAGTGTAGCCGGGACCTGAGGGTCAGTGACAGGGTGTACTTGATGTTGGATTATGGGTTATTGCGGCAACCGCGGACAGTAGGCGGTTGACCGGATCTTGGTTATTTTATCCAATTGAGGGTTGTGGGTTATTGCGGTGACCGCGGACTTTGGGCGGTTGACCGGATGTTTACTATTGCATCAGATTGGGTATCAGATTTCTTTAGTGGATGGTATTTTCCCACTTTCTGAGTACTATTGCATCGAGTCGGGGTTTCATTAGTGGACGGAGTTTCCCACTTTGATCATAGTCATGATCCAGTCCTGCTATTATGAGACAGTGGTTACAGAGATGCTTGATACAGTGATACTTTACTCGTGTGGGTCGCTCCCCTCGAGTGCCACTCCGGAGTAGGCTTTACACCGTGCCGAGCGCCGGGCACCATGGTGAGTTGTGAGTGCTGATTGGGATTTCGAGCCTTATGTGCTGGTCCCCTACTGAGTTCCTGAGATTTATGACAGAGCAGGCAGTACCAGTTTTACTGGTGGCACTAGATTGGGTCTATTTGGTCAGATACTGTTTCCTGATGCATTCATACCGTCATTTCTTCGGTATTGCATTTAGAGGCATACTAGTTGTGGTTTCCCCTTTTATTCAGTAGTTCTGTTTACAGCTTTACCACTTGTCCCTTTTCTTGCCTCTAGTAGACTTAGTGGGTACGCCGGAGCTTGAGGCTTTACCCACAGGGGGAGGCTACTGGTTTACTAGTGGTTCTCACCCCCATTGTTGTTTCCCTTCTTTTCTTTCCCCCTGTTTTGCAGTGTTTTCTTCGGGAGTTGCTGATCTTCGATCGTTGTCCGAGGCGAGGGAGTCACGAGCTAGATCTTTACCACCCGAGGAGTGTAGCTGTATCCCCTGGTTGGAGATTCCTGGTAGCTGTTGGCTGGTTTTACTGTTTTATTTGGAGAGAGATCTTTTGTATTTGGAGAGACTGATGTTGAGACTGATGTACTATAGTTTTAGTTTATCTCCTTTTATAGTTGAGAGATGCTGTACTGAGGACATTGTATGATGAGTATCTATATTCGAGTAAATGGTTATTGTACCCTATTTCATGTTGTACAGTGATTGGATTTTATTTTACAGTATTTTATTTCAGCTCTGATATTTGTGTAGCTATAGTACTATCTTTTGCAGGTTAGACGCTTCGCCTATGCGGGTTTTAGCATAGGTGGCGGATCTGTTGGCGAGCCCGGGTCGCAGTTTCGACCCCGGGGCGTGACAGATTAGGTTGGTATCAGAGCTTAGGGATAGGTCAGTTGGGACTGTAGAAACCCTAGGCTTATGGTTGGACCCTAGGATGACTTCGTGAGAGTCGTGATTTTTAGCGAGAGTCTTGATTGAGTTTTATACCTCTCCCAAGTGATGGGATGGGTGATTGGCATGTTTATTCTCCTAAGCAATTATGTTGGCTGCAGACAACATAATGCGGCGGAACGGTTGACATGCTCTAGACTCTCGCCGGATTGGGTCGAGTTTTGTTTTGTGCTGTGGTGCAGTTGGTCGTGGTGAGCGGTGTCTCCCCGACGCGTTGTGCGGATTGGTGTGCACTCGTCGCAGCGGTGGAGCTTGAGCAGATTGTTTTGGGGCCGGATATCCGGATTGAGGTTAGAGAGCTTCAGGCCCCGATGGTAGGATTGTCAGAGGTATATCAGCGGCAGAGTGAGCCGCTGGTCTGGGTGACACAGTTGTCGGTGCAGTGGGCAGCCCGATAGTGTTTTTCTTCTGAGACCACCTGGTTACAGTATCCTCAGCGGCAGTGATTTCTGAGGCGCCGATGGAGCGAGTGGCCCCCTCCGTGCCAATGTGAGTGCCGAGGCACCGAGGCGGGGTGGATTGCTGATAGTGGAGGAGCTGTGAGACATTATCGATCGATAGAGCCAGTTTTGGCAGATGAACCACCCTGATTTATGGATTTGAGTTGGAGCCTTTGGAGGCAAAATCGTGGTTGGTGGTGATGGAGTGATCAATTGAGAGTCTCCCTGTGCTAGAGAGTTGATGTAGTTGTTAAATGGGCGCTCCAGGTTTCGAGGGACGAGGCGCGTAGGATGTGTGCGACTGGGAGTGGATTGCGCCAGAATATCCTTTTTGTTTATCTGATCCCTCTATTTTGGATTTTGGATTTTGGATGCCTCGATGGGGTAGTCATTGTGTATGGAGCGTACTATTGCAGTCCCTTTGGATAGGGATCTGCCGCCAGAGGCGAGTTCTGGATAGAGGCGCCTGGCGCTAAGTGTTGGAGGACAGATCGGCTGGCAGAGGCACTTTCATTTTCCTTTCCTGGATGGTGGACATCCTTGTGGACGGATTATGTAAAGCTTACCCAAAGGAAGGTTACCCTTTGTGATTGATAACATTCATGTTTGGGGTACAGTAGATGTGCTTGAGGGGTGAGCTGAGTAAGGAATTGCAGGAATTAATTGCGTTTTGTCATATGACGATTGCAATAATGGATTTCTGAGGTGTCAGAGGTCAGGTGGACCCCGGTGGCAGCATCAGCATCGTTATCAGAGTGGCGCAGCGGTAGCGTGGATTTGTTGTCTGCGGAGGATCGTATTCATCGCCGCAGTGGGAGCAAAGGCGGAGAATTGTGCTCCTTTTGTGGAGAGCCTTGATTGTCAGGCAGACTGAGTGACGACCACCTACATTGAGCGGTTGAGACTGTGCTGCCTGGGTGGAGGGCACCAAGGCAGTGGATCGGGTCGTCGCAGGTGTGATTTCATCACAGCAATCAGAGTTAGAGCATGTTGCATTCCTGCATGGACTAGAGGCAGATTTGTTACCACATGCACTAGAGCTACAGGTTCCTGTTGGGGTGGTGCATGTGGAAGAGGCTTGTGGATCATGTCCAGTGCAGTTGAGACCTCGAGTGGTATCGGCAGACTTAGTGGTATTTGTACCTGGTCAGTGTTTGACCCAGTGCGAGGGATTGGTTGGCACAGTGCCACATGGTGTTTGACTGCGGGGAGAGAAAGTTATGATCTTCTGCAAGAAGACATTAGAGACTCGTTCATTGAGACAGTCAGAGCACAGAGGTTGCAGCGACAATGCGCGAGGTGCTTACAGCAGCACCGGGACGCAAGGATATCCCTGTTATCGTGAGATCCCGGGTGTGATTCCACCGGAGCTGATAATGATGCCGCCAGTTAGGGAGATTGAGATTGCGGTTGACGTGGTTCTGGGAACCGCGCCAACCCCGATAGCACCTCATTGGATATCACCTGTAGAGCTGAGAGAGCTGATGGCACAGTCGCAAGATCTGATGGATCGAGGGTCTGTTCGATCTAGTGCCAAGTCGTTGGCACACGACAGTGAGGGTCCTTGCATGGTGTGATCGCAGGCAAGTTCGGATTTTATTTAGGACCTTTTTATGGAGTTATACTCCGACAGTTGTCTACCTAGGATGCATGTATCTTCTGGGATCATACAGCTGAGTATTTCGCCAAGACGGTGTTCGGGACCCGGTAGGGGCATTGTGAGTGCAGTGAGGACAAATGGAATGACTAAGGCCCTGTCGTCTTAGGATTTGAGGAACTGTGTGTTCCAGCTACACTTGGAAGAATTATTGGAGATATTCTTCTGGATATTTTGATTTTACCCCATCTCTGTATGGTTTAGAGCTGGTGGAGTACTTGTAGATGGTGTAACAAGGTCTGTGAGGAAGAAGTTGTATGCCAAGTTGTTGTGGTACAAGTTTTAGCTTCAAGAGATCTACGAGTTTTAGTGATGCTTTCCTTATCGACTGTGGAATTACAGTTGGGTTATTGTTGAGCATTCTGTATTACCCTGACAAGGCCACAGAGATGACGGATACCTGGAGCAGGAAAGCTGTCTAGGGTCGAGTTTGATGATGCCACAGCTGGCGTTGTGTGGACTGTCGAGGCAAACATGGCGTATGGTGGTGTCACTGAGGACTCTTTGGATGATAGACCGCGGCTGAATGGTTCGCTCGGATGGTCAAGATTTGGGAGCGACCGGGCGAGGACCCCCTCCTGGTTAGGGCTCCTTTCCTTTCGGAGTTGCCTAGCATCTCACTGGTTTGGGAGTTGAGGACACAACTCCCGGAATTTGATGAAGTGATCGTCTGGAGCAGATACCTTTTTCGAGCCTGGAGGATTGGATTTACCAGCTGCAAGGGTACTGGATCTTCTCGAAGATTGATTTGCGATCTGGTTCTCTCGAGTGCTTATAGTGTGTGCTGATGCCAGAGAGTTGGGGAGGTGTTTCTACACCCTGATGGTTTTTGGATTAGAGATCAGAGTTTACGTGATCAGTTGGAGGACTTATATCGGATGCCTCGGGAGTACAGAGGTACTTGGATCGAGCTTGTTGTGCCGATGGACTTGTGGTTGGATCATCTGAGGCCCTGGGAAGAGCGGAGGCTTGTACCGATGCAGATTACTTGGTAGCTCGAGCGGTTAGCCCAGCTGTACTTGGTTGAGTTGGTATGGTTTTTCTGGAGTGCCCGCCTTTATTTTGTTCTAGTTAGAGACCCGAGGACCGCATCGCATCTCTGGAGGAGGTATTGGTCAGCCTTGGGAGTTTGAGTGGTGGATGATTGGATATTTACCCCCCTTTATTTGGTTGGGATTCCGTGTTGAGGAACGACTTTAGTTTCGAGGACGAAACTTTCTTTTAGTGGGGGAGGATGTGATGACCCGGATCTCCGCAGAGCTGCTGCAGTGCGTTGGGGTGGCTATTGGAGGCCTACTTGGTGTGTTGGAGGTGTTTGGGGCATAACTCGGCACAAGTGTTGGACTTCGAGCTTTATTGGATCACGTGAGTGATCGGAGGACCCCGTGGAGGGTTTAGAAGTGGTTTCGCTCGAAACGGATATTAAAATTGGGCTCCGCGCGAAATTTGGGCTAAGAACGCATTTCCGGGTGCCTTCGGCAATTTTTAGAGATGGAATTTGGCAAAACGGACGTCAAATTCGGATTCAGCGGGCGAAAACGGTCAAAATGGACTACCCACTTGTCATTTTTGAGCTTCGGTTACTGTTCACCGCCGGAACAGTGATTCCGGCGATCGCCGGCGGCGGGCAGCGGCGGAGAGCGGCGGCGCGGCCACAGGCAGGCGGAGCGCGGCGGCGGGCAGGCGCGAGCAGCGCGCAGCGCGCGGGCAGGGCACGTGGGCAGGCGCGCGGTCCACGCGGCCGGCGTGCACCAGAGCGAGGGGCCACGTGGCATGACTTGATTGGGTGGTTGTAAGACCCGCTTAGTTTTCTGAATGGGACATCCAGCGGAACCAAAACGTTGTAATTTGATTCATTTAATTTTTAATTATTTTTGGAGTGATCCGTCATGGACTGCGGGAATTTTAGTGGGTAGAACTCGCGGAGCCGAGAACGGCGGTACGATCGGATCTGAATTCCGACCCCGGGAGCTCCCAGAATTTAATTCCGAAGTTTGGACCCTCGTCCGACGTTCCGGGATCCGTGCGATCAATCTGCACGCTTTTCCGAGCATCTATCAGCCGCCAGATTACCACTATTAGGATTTGTATAACTAGGTATTTATTAGTTTTATTTTGTACGTGGGTTATAAATACCCACTCGGAATTAGGGTTTCCCACATACCCTTTTCTTTCCTCTTCTCCTCGACCGATCGGCTAGGGTTTCCAGGGAACGAGCGAGCCTAAGAAGAGGAAGAACGGCAACCCAACCTTTTTTCGCTTCAGCTCGGAATCCTCGATCCCGTACACCTCCCCTCGCGATCCAAGGTAATCATGTCGATTTATTTTTATTTTTATTTTATTTATTTTTGTTAGATAAACGGGTGGGCGTCGGGTCGCCGAGCCGCCACCGCGGGGTGGGGCCGGGCGACGACGACGACGGACGCCGCCACCGCCGCCGGCGCTCTCGCGCGGCGCACCGCCGTGCGGGGCCGGGCGCGGGGGCTGGCACCCGCGCGGTGTGCAGCCGCGCGGGGCCGCGCGCAGGCTGGCGCCCGCGGGCGGGGGCACCCGCGCGGCGCACCGCCGCGCGGGGCCGCGCGCGGGCTGGCGCCCGCGCGGCATGCAGCCGCGCGGGGCCGCCCGCGGGCGGGGGCACCCACGCGGCGCACCGCCGCGCGGGGCCGCGCGCGGGTTGGCGCCCGCGCGGCGTGCAGTCGCGCGGGGCCGCGCGCGGGCGGGCGCCCGCGCGTCACGCAGCCGCGCGGCGCACCGCCGGGCGGGGCCGCGCGCGGGCTGGCGCCCGCGCGGCGTGTAGCCTCGCGGGGCCGCCCGCGGCAGAGACGCCCGCGCGGCGTGCAGCCACGCGGGGCCGCGTTCGGGCGAGGCGCCCGCGCGGCCGTAGCCGCGCGAGGCTGAGTGCCCGCGCGGCGCATCGCCGTGCGGGGCCGCCATGACACGGGCGATGCGACGCCGCGGCATGTGGTCGGGGGACCGCCGCTGATGGACTAGGGACCGCGCGGAACGGTCCGCGAATGTGCGTGCGATGCACGGGTCGGTGCCGTGCAAAGGTGGAAGCCGCACGAGGTCCGAGGGCTGCGTCAGGTCTCCCGCAGTTCATATACTTTAAAGTCGGCTTTTAGTTTCGGTTACTTAGTCTGAGCTTTCTGTGTTCCATCAGGAGAGCGGGACGTCTTAAGCTCGACGGGCGTGAAGGACGGGACGAACCAACCACTAGACTTTCCTTCAGGTGGGTAAAATTTCCAAAGGAGTATAGGAAAAGGTGTAAGTCATACAATATGCATGTTCGGGCAAGTACGGAGCTTAAATAACTGCGGTTTATGATACTAACCCCATTTATATACTTTATACATACTCGTGATATATTTAATCAATATGAGGCTCTTGTTGCTACACGCACACCGGCGGTTTGGCCACCGCAAGGGTGTGCTTTTCCGGAAAAGTGGTACGTTGACCCGTGTACCCCACGCAGAGGTGGCGTTAGGAATGGGGGCCCCCGCGGGTGGGGGGTGTGAGCGGTGATGCCGGGGTGGGTGCCCGGCGGCCGAGGCAGGGGCTCGGCAGGGGACACCGGGGTAGGCGCCCGGTGTGGTGGTCGGGGAAGGTGCCCGGTTTTGTTTGATTCAGGGTAGGTCAACCATGGCGTCGACCGTACGTGCGAGTCAAAAAGGGGTTGCTCCGGATGTTGTGGTTTGAATTATTTTGCCCTTCTTGTATTTTGTATCTTTTCTAGTCGCTGACTTCCCACTCTGTGATAGGTACGTCAGGGGGCGAGCGTAGGGACGCTGGTGAGGCCGCGCGCGCGACGTTCAGAGAACTTTTGTTGGGTTGTATGTAATAATGGATCTAAATAGGGGAAAAAACACCTAGAGGGGGGTGAATAGGTGTAAACAATAAACACTCAAAAAATCATTGCGCAATAAAACCCAATGCGGAAATAAAAATGACACGCAAGATTTTTACGTGGAAAAACTCCAAATCGGAGTAAAAAACCACGGGACCGATAACACGGTGAAATCCACTAGAATTAACACACGTACAAGGTGATATATAACGTACTCACAGACGACTCAACCTTTTACCATACGCTCCTAGTAGATCTTCTCCGCTCGCTCCACGACGCATCTCGAATCCACGATCTGCGTCCAACGCCGAATCCACAGCGTCCAACGTCGAGTCCACGACGTCTGACCGAATCCACGGTCTTCACCCAGTAGCACGCTTCGAATCCACGAACGTACCTCGCTCCGAATCCACGAGAGCGGTTGCACCTTGAATCCACAAGGCCACGCGAGTCCACGCGCCGATTTAGGGTAAATCGTTGTTTTTGGGTGGTGATGATCCGCCGAATACTTAGATTAGAAATAGATCGGAAATACCATCTAAGTATTCATTAATTTGATTCTACTCAAGATCTGAGTTTGGAAAACCTAGAATCAAATTAATCAATATAGATGAAGAAACATAGAATTAAATCTATTGATTTCCTTTCTTCTCTATATGTGGATTTTTCTCTTTCGGTCGTATTTTTCTATTATTTTCGGGTACCCTAAGAAGTGAATAATAGGGTCTATATATAGGTTAGAAACCATTGGAAGAAGATAAGGATCAAAAACTATCCGTTTCTGGAAATTTTCAGGACGGCGATCCGGATCGGATTTACTGTGATCCGGATCGTCGTATCGTGATAGACAATTTCAGAAAAACAGGGTTCGGGATCCGGATTGAAGTGGCCGATCCGGATCGTTCATACATTTCAGCAAAATCCCATGTTCGGGATCCGGATAAAAAATGACCTTTGATCCGGATCGGATTTGCCAATGAACAAGCACCCTTCGGGATCCGGATTGGACTGTCTGATCCGGATCCTGAACATGTCCCATGTCCAGTTTTTGATTTTTATGCAATAAAAAATTCTTCCAAGTGTTTCTACACTACAAGAAGTATTCGGATCACCAAAAATCTTTAGTTAAACATACCTGATCCTTTTGAATTCTTCTTTCTTGAGATTGAGGTATATGATCCAAACTTCTTTCATCTTCAATCTTCAAGACTTAATACTTTCACGAAATACGCCAACTCAAATTCCGTAACAATCTCCCCCTTTGGCGGTTTCGTGACAAAACACAAATCCACAAAAGAAAATTCAAAAAGGATATTTTTGTTGCTATCACCATACAACAAAAATTTACAATGGAGATCCAAAAATTAAATACATGAGATAAACTCCTAAAACAGACTCTAGACTTAGACATCTGTACTCTCTGCAAAAGGAAATCATTCTTGACAAAAAAAAGATCGTTAGATACCTCAAGAATATTTAGCATTCAAAGCCTAGCAGAGATAAAGTTTATACTCATCATGACATTTAGTAATTCAGATATGTAATAAGATCACAATCAAACATTGACATATTTTCTAAGCGATAAGATTCCAAATGTCATAACTTTGCTTTGTTAGTAATCAAACAACTTGTTAGTAATAATACATGTCCAAATAGTTAGTCGAATAATTAGTAGGGACATGCAACAAATCACAAGATAACCAGAAGTTGATACTTACCTTTCACCAAAGTCAAAATTTGTTCAAAGTTCTCACAAAGTTCTCTACTCTCTCTCCCCCTTTTTGTCACAAACTAAGCCAATAATTACCAAAGACAAGGAGAGTTAAAAGGTTTAAATACAAATCAAGAAACTTGAGAGCTGAAGGAAATAAAACAAACCAAGAACGTAAAAACCTGCAAAAGAAAATATTAGAATAAAACTTTATGCAGAATCCTCAGAGCTTATACATCCTAGCTTCTGAAATATTTTCTTGATTCGTTTGTTCATAGAAGCTTGCTCCTTCTTAACGTCTTTAAGATCTTGGACCATCAAAGCTTGTTCTTTCTTGACTTCTTTAAGATCCTCTTTCATTTCAGCGAACTCAATAGACATGCGTTCTTGCTCGTTTGAGAGTCGCTGTTGTTCCTTAAAGATTGAGCTAACCGAAGCATCATCATCAGAAGTTGATGGAGGTGCTTGCTGTGCAGGTGGAACAGGAGGTGTTGCTCGAGGTGCAGAAGTTGTTGCTTGTGGTCGAGCTCTTTGTCGGGTAGGAGGTGATGGAGGATCATCTTGTTTAGTCGAGAGAGACTTCACAATTGTTGTCTCATTGATTGTGCCCAAACTGTACATATAGGAGCTCGCACTTGTGTCGACTTTAAACTTTCGAAGGATGCGCATAATTATCATTGGATAGGGAAGTCTCTCTGTGGGGTGAGCATGTTCCACATAACGCGCCATCCTTGACCAAATGAGATAAGGAATATTTAAGTTTGCTCCCATCGATGCTGCGGGGTTTCCAAGAAGATAAAGGAATAACATCCTATCCCATCGAAGAACCTTCGTATTCATGTTTGGAAGGATGTTATAGCAAACAATGAAGTTCACATAGCGATACTCCGGTCGAAGTTCTTTTGAGAAAACAGAATTTCCTGTCGACAAAGTATCTGGAAGACAAATTCCATTAACCACCACTCTCCAAGAGTTGTCGTTGAAGACTTGAGTTTTCAGATAATGAGCTCCATCAGCTCTGGCCTTCATCCCTAACACCTCTCCAATCAGTTGAGGTGTGACTTTGATCTTGATATTCTTGACCAAAGTTTGAAATTCTCGACGTCCCTGGTCCTGATCAACTAGACTTGAACCGTTCTGATAAAACATTCGTACTGAGTGAGGACAATACCCAGTAGTCTCAGGGAAGTTGCATATAGGAGCAAGACCGGCCTGGTCAAACAAAGTCCCAAAGAGTGTAGATCTTTCTTTCATCGCTTTGACATTGACATGTCTTTCGCCAATGCATTCCCTCTTCTCAAAATCTTTAATCCTTGCGGAGCTGATGAAGTCTTGTTGGGGAGGCTGGCTAGCAAGTGGTTCACCAATCGAAATGCCTCGAGCACTGCCACTTTTTCTTGCACCGGTTTTTCTTTTTGTTCCAATTGGACTTGAATCCATAGGGGCTTTTCCTTTTTCTGCAGCAGTAGGCGGAGGCTTTGTCGTTGAAGCTTCAGCAGTTGCTTTCCCTTTGGAGACAATGGGGACATTTTCTTCGATCTCGAGGTTATCCCAGTCAATTGAGTCCGTCTCTGTTTCCGTCTCAGACTCACTCTGAGTCTTCTTCGTTCGCTTAGCCCTTTTAGGTTTAACAGTATTCTTAGCATGAACCATAGCAGCGAGAAGAAATATAATCCAGGTGATCACCATTGCTGCACGTGCTTTAAGAAGTTTGAAATCCTGTGAATACCAACTCAAGAACACATGAAAAATTGTTAATTTTGAAAAATTTGAAAAATTGTATCCAAACAATCATAATCATGTAGAGAGACTAAGAATCAAATTAGTTTTGCAAAAAGAATTTTAAAAATAGATCAATTGCATGATTTTCAAAAATTCCCATTATATGCCCTAAAACCGAATTTTCAGAAATCGAAGCCCAAAAATTCGTTAATCAGGAGAATACCCAGCATATAATCAAAACTAATCCACCCAGAGTTCTTATTTCAAAAGAAATTTGACCAAAAACCATTCACAAACGAAAAAGTTCCATGATTTCTACTCACGTTTTGAGCAAACAAGGAAAAACAGTGAAAAACCGAGATTTTGATCAATAAAACTTACTTGGAATCGAAAAACTTTGAGTTTGAAAGCCTTCAAGAAGATTAAATCTAGAGAGAGAGGCTTTGGAGGCTTTAGAACAAAAGATTAAGATAAAAGAAATCAAAACCCTTTCGTTCCAATAAAAACCCTAGCCGTGATCCGGATCCAATCGAGAATCCAATCCGGATCGGCTACCCGCAGGAAACACCTGCGTTCGGGATCCAGATCACTTAGTCCGATCCGGATCGGCTCCAACTTTTTCATCAGAAAAATTCCATAAAATCCAGAAAAAGTATGTAAGCACTTTAGCATATCAACTTTAAACAAAAATCATCGTTTCATACAACAAGAAATAGATTATACCACATCTATCAAAAATACTCAAAAATGAAACGAAAATTTATGAAAATTAAAACACTTAAAGTTGAACAACTTCAATCACATCTAACATGATCTTATGCGTAATGCCTTTATCAAATCATCAATTTGGTAAAGAAAATGAAATACCAAGATCAATAGATGTTTGAAATCCCAGATAAGTTAGATAATATATTTAGACAATCTGTTGAAGAGAGTGGCTCTTTGAGCATCTTTCATCAAAAATCCCACCTTATACCAACCTTGAAATTTGACAGAGTCAAGTATTTCAACATGCATTTCATCATCAATTTTTTAAAAACAAAAATTTGCTTGGCATACATGGGGTATCTTTTTCTTTTCTCCATGTGGTGGTAGTTTTCACACTCCTCATTGGGATGTAACTCTTTCCACATCTTTTGAGCATATTACATTTCTTTGACTCCCCCTCAATTGGCTATCAATTATTTAATATATAAGGTATTCAACCAAAAATTGATCTCGCATTCATACTCGACTAAACAGTCAAATAAGATAATGACTATACCAAGAGATCATTGAGAGAGAAATTGACTTTGATCACTTAAAAGATGACTTAATTAACATAAATGATCATTGCAACATTGAAATATTATGATGTCAAAAGCATAATAAATTTCTAAATGCGTGAAAAGATGCAATTAAAGTCAATTATGATCAATGCTCAATTAATGTCCTATGTACAAACATAGATAATGAACAAAAAATACGAAACAAAACCTAACTTAAGCAAAAGTTTCAAAAAGAGGTTATTTCAAGGAAAGCATTCCAATTGCTTTACGCAAATGAATAAAACGTTTTTGATCCAAAGGTTTTGTTAAAATGTCAGCTAATTGATCCTCAGTTGAAATATATGAAAGTTGAAGAATATTTGATTCAACTAGCTCTCTAAGAAAATGATATCTAAGTTCAATGTGTTTTGTTCTTGAGTGCAACATAGGGTTTTTAGAAATGTTTATCGCACTGGTGTTGTCACAAAAAATCATTACCGAAGTTGCTGAAATCCGGAAGTCGCTCAACACGCTTTTCATCCAGATGAGTTGGGTTGAACAACTACCCGCTGAAATATACTCTGCTTCGGCAGTCGAGAGTGCTATGCAGTTTTGCTTTTTACTGTGCCATGCAACAAGGCAATGGCCAAGATAAAAACATGCACCACTCGTACTTTTCCGATCATCCACTGATCCAGCCCAATCGGCATCTGAGTATCCAACTATGTCCAGACTTGTTCCCATAGGATACCAAATTCTGAAATTTATTGTTCCTTTGATGTACCGGATGATCCTTTTCACCGCTTTCAGGTGAACCTCCTTTGGTGCTGATTGATATCTCGCGCAAATCCCAACACTAAAGGATATATCCGGGCGACTAGCCGTGAGGTAAAGTAGACTTCCAATCATACTACGATAAAGTTTCTCGTCTACATTCTCACTATGTGATTCACTTCCAAGTCCCTTGTGGCTAGTTCCCATTGGAGTTGGAAAATCCTTAGAATTTTCTAAATCAAACTTTTTGACCAACTCCATTGCATACTTGGATTGACACAAATGGATGCCTTCATCATTTTGTTTTACTTGCAATCCAAGAAAATATGTCAATTCGCCCATCATGGACATCTCAAATTCGCTTTCCATGGTTTCAGCGAATTTAGAAGCATCATTATCTCTTGTTGCGCCAAATACAATGTCATCGACATAGATTTGTGCTACAATGAAGTTATTTTGATAATGCTTCACAAAGAGAGTCCTGTCAGCTCCCCCTCGAGTATAGCCCTTTTCCAAAAGGTGCTTTGTCAACCTTTCGTACCATGCTCGCGGTGCTTGTTTCAGACCGTAAAGAGCCTTTTTCAAACGAAAAACATGGTTAGGTTGTTTATGGTCTACAAAACCTTTCGGTTGAGCCACATAAACTTCCTCATTTAAAAATCCATTTAAAAATGCGCTCTTAACGTCCATTTGAAATAATTTTATTTTAAAATGACAAGCAATAGCAAATAGGATACGAATGGACTCGAGTCTAGCTACAGGGGCGAAAGTTTCATCAAAGTCTATACCTTCTACTTGAGAGTAGCCTTGAGCAACTAAACGTGCTTTGTTCCTGATGATGGTACCATCCTTATTTTTCTTGTTCTTGAAAATCCATTTGGTACCTATCACATTGTGTTGCTTCGGAGGCTTCGTTAATTCCCAGACTTTGTTTCGCTCAAATTGATGGAGCTCTTCCTGCATTGCTTCAATCCAGTAGTCATCCTGAAGAGCTTCATCGACATTCTTTGGTTCGATTAAAGATACGTAGCAAGCGAATCCGCAAACCAATTGCCTCCGAGTCCTAACTCCTTTTTGTGGGTCTCCAATAATATTCGATTCCGGATGATCCTTGGAGATGCGTAACGTTTGAGGTAACGGAGTACTCGAAGGTACATGAGATGATTCCATTTACCTCCCAAAGATGGTTGACGAGTTGGCCCCATTAAATCCATGTGCAAAAGTTCCAAAGGCCGTTTTGTACCAACGTGGTTCAAGTTCTTGTGTGCAGTCCTAGATTGTTTACCCTTTTGGCAACCACCACACACAACATTTTGCTTAAGTGAAAGTTTCGGAACCCCCTTGACCACATCTTTGTTTGAAATTCTAGCAAGTTCCTTAAAGTTTATGTGACCTAGCCTTTCATGCCAAAGTATTTCATTATTCAAAGAGGCTAAGTTATAATTTTCAGAAAATTTACTAGGAACAACATAACAATTGTTTTCAGATCTAACCCCTTTTAAAAAGAAAACATGGTCCTTATCAGTTACAGTACATTCAACAGATGAAAAATTAACTGAATAACCATTGTCACAAAGTTGACTTATGGTAATGAGGTTAGTCTTAAGGCCTTCTACATATAACACATTATTTAGAACCGGGCCATCCGGAATAGCGATAGTTCCTTTTCCAACAATCTTGGAAGACCGACCGTCTCCGAAAACAACATGTCCTCCGGAGATTTTCTCAAGGGTTTGAAAACAGTTTTTGTCACCGGTCATGTGACGGGAACATCCGCTATCCAGATACCAAGACGAATTATCATATGCATGCAAGGAGACATTAGTAACAAGACAAGGGAAAATTTCACCTTTGCGCACCCAAACCTTTTTGGAATGCGTCGGTAATGGCCGTGAAGTTACTCGCCTAGGTGAAAGCGTCTTGTTAGTTCGATTGCTGCTCCTTGATGAAGTCGTCTTGCGCGGTGAACTACCAAGGCTCTTTTCCTTTGAATGATTTGCATTCGATTTCTGAGGAATCACCTTTTTGGTAGTTGTTGCAAGAAATGTTTGAGTTGAGCGTTTGACTCCTGTCTTGCAATATCTCCTTATGTGCCCTGAAAAGCCACAACGAAAATATACCTTAGATCTTGACGATCCCAAAGAGGATGAAGTAGGCTTGTCGTCGTTGGATGTCGTGAATTCCGGTGTCGGAGGAGGAGATACTGTGATGATCCGGACCCCCGCAGAACCTCCGCAACATTAATAGTGACTGTAGGAAGCTTGTACAGTGCAACGAAGCCTGTAGAATCGAAATTGGATATTTAAAATTGACTCTGCGCGAAAATCAGAGCAAATGGGATTTTTCGGGAGCTTTTTGCAAAATTTCGGATGAGAATTTGGCGAAACGAACGTCGTATTTGGACTCAGCGCGCGAAAACGGTCAAAACGGTGTATTCGCTTTATTTTTTCGGCACTTGGTACTGTTCACCGGAACAGTAACCGCCGGCCGGAATTACTGTTCCGGCCGGCGGCGGCCGCCGGCGATCGGCGGCGGGCGGCGGCGCACGGCGGCGGGCAGCTGCGCAGCGGCGGGGCAGCGGCGGAGCGCGGAGGCGCGCGGCGCGGGCAGCGCGGGCAGGCGCGGGCAGCAGGCGCAGGCGCGCGGTCCATGGACCTGGCGTGCACCGGGAGCACCGAGTTTTTCCTCTGCCACGTGGCGGCACCCGATTGGCTGGCCGGCTTCTAGAAGTCACGTGGGAGGGTGACACGTGGCACGCTCCTATAGGCCGACATTTTCCGGAAAACCCGGAGCGCGGACCGATCACGTGGACCACGTGGCCACGTGGCGAAATCTGATTGGCCCTGCACAGGCTGTTTCCTGTTCTGTGGACACGTGGCGCTTCCTGGATGGCCAGTTTCCGTGTTTCCTGTTCGGGATCTGATCCCGTGAGGGAATATTTCCTTTGGCCCATTATAAAGAGGGAACCCCACCCCCCTCTCATTCCACCTCGTTTTGCGCGCCGAGGAGAGAGAATCAGAAAAAGTGCCCAATACAAAAGTTTTTCCTCTCTCTCTCCTCTTTCTCTCTCTACAATCTCAGGATTTTAGGAGTTACAGATAGCAAGATATCTGCGACGCGGCGCACTGCGACGATTTTCTTTTTAGGCCCATTTCCCGTCGCAGTTCCGTCGAAAATTCACTGCGGGCTAACCAGGTGGAATTTTTGGACGATTTTTGCGACAGCACGACCGTAAGAGGTAGGGCTTCGATTTCCGTATTGATCATTTTGCTCCGTTTCGTACTTTTGGCATAGTTTCCAAGTCCTCTTTGACCCCCCTTTTTACTGTGATGGTTTTTGGACAGCACCGACTTCTCCGATTTTTATCTTGACGTAGGAGCGTCAGATCGAGGCGTTTTAAGAGTCGATTTTGATCTACTCTTCGCGAGGAACGCAACCGTGATTTTTCTGGGATTTTAGGAGCTCATTTTAGAGGTGAAAAATTCCTCTTTTCCCGTGCTGTCTGAAAAACAGCAAATATTGTGCTTTTTGGGATTTGTATTTATACCGGGAGCGTTGATTTGCAGGATTTGAGGACTGCGGACAGCCAGGAGACTACCTGGGGTGTTGTTTGAGCTGTTCGAGGTGGGCGGTTGTTGCTTACCTCATTTTTGACAAGCTCACTGGGATTATTAGAAATCCCCTAAAATATGACAATTAACGAGAACAATTGGGACAAAGTAACATGATTATTGATGAGAACCATTGGGACTACTAACAGGACTACTAACAGGACTACTAACAGGACAACTAACAGGACAATTAATGAGAACCATTGGGACAAATTAATATGACAAATGACAAGGACCGCTGGGACAAACTCCCCTAAAAATTAATATAACCCCACAAATGATATGATGACTTATATTGGGACACTGTGATTGAGACAAAGGCTATGATCTCGCATGCAAATGACTTTTATTCAGTAAATCAATTGTTTTAAACCTTTGACACTATTTTACAACTTTTAAAAGTAAAGACAGTTGCATGCATGCCCGGACATCAGGTAAGGCCACTATTTATTGCTACACTATCATATTGGGATTTGAACATGTTTCATTGTTGTCCTTTGCATTCATATGTTGTTGCTCAAGTGTGAGCAGGGGTTTGGGATAGTGTAGCCAAGGTTGTGCTAGATTGTGGACTTGTGGGGTATTGCGGTGACCGCGGACAGTAGGCGGTTGACCAGATGTTTATCCTTGCATCAGATTGGGGTTGAGTTTGGTTTATTTATTGCATCAGTTGGGGATTGGGTTTCTATAGTGGATGGAGTTTTTCCACTTTGATCATAGTCATGATCCAGTCCTGCTATATTGTGATACTTGTGGGACATATGCTACAGAGATACTTGTGATACTGATGACAGAGATATTTTACTCGTGTGGGTCGCTCCCCTCGAGTGCCACTCCGGAGTGTGTTGCAGACATGCTTAGAGTCTTTGAGACTCCTATCCCCTATCGGTACCCGATTTGGCAACTATCCCCATCGGTGTTATGCAATGGCCAGCATACCCGATTTGGCAAGGCATAGCAGACAGTATCAGTTATTGTTACATACAGTCATGGCATTTAGAGGCATAGTGGTGATAGTTTCCTTTCTTTTCAGCACCTTTGTAACTTACCACTGTTCTTTTATGTTGCCTCTAGTAGTCCTAGTGGGTGCGTCAGAGTTGAGGTTTTACCCACTAGGGGAGGCTGCTGGTTTATCTGGTAGTTCTCACCCCCATTATTGTTTTCTGTTTCTTTCTTCTCCTTTATTTTGCAGAGTCATCTGCGGGAGCTGCTAGGCCATCGGCAGCTGATCGAGGTAAGGGGATCGCTGAATAGATCTCCTGGAGACTGAGAGCTGTAGATAGACACTGTACCCTTCACTCAGACTGTGGAATTCTCCTTTTATTTTGGGTCTGGCGTTAGCCAGCTGGTTGTATTATTTTAGTGAGCTGGGAGATTATTGTACATATTACAGCTGTATTTGTAGTTCCAGTCTGAGATACTATGTGGTTCTTCTATTTCAGCTCTGTATTATGCTCTTTTATTGTACATTTATATCTGAGCAGGTTACCAGCGCTTCGTGTACGCGGGAAATCCGTGTGCACGGCGGATCTGTAGACGGCCCGGGGTCTGGTTACACCCGGGCGTGACAGATTAAGTTGGTATCAGAGCTTAGGGATAGGTCAGTTGGGACTTAGGAAACCCTAGGCTTTTGGCAGACCCTAGGATAATAGGGTATGAGAGACGTGATAATTTTGCGGAAGTCGTTGGTTACTTATTTAACTCTTCTAGTAAAGTAAGGAGGATCGACTTAGCCTACTTCTGGTAGACAGTTATGTTGGCTGCAGACAACATAAAGTCACAGAAATAGGAGAATGTCTTTGACTTTCGCTAAGATTGGGTCGTGTGGGGTGATGATACTGAGTATGGTTTCTTGTGGTAGGATGCCTCCGCGACGTAGAATGTTGACGCGTTCTCAGCCTGATTCCCCTGAACCCGATCAGGAGTAGTCCGAGCAGGGCCAGCAGAGTGAGGTGCAAGAGCTGCAGGCTCAGATGGCCCAGATGTCTGAAGCTGTTCGGCGTCAGGAGGAGGCCATGAGCCGGCTGACGCAGATGTTAGAACAGAGGGCGCAGCCTGTTGTAGCACCCTCGGAGAATTCTCCCGTACCTTCTTCCCCTGCCGTGAATCCTCCAGTTGTACCAGTGACCCTGGCATCCCCTGTTGCTCAGGGAGCAATCCGGCCATTGACTCCTGCAGAGGAGCAGGAGTTTGCTGACAAACTTACTCAATTCTGTAAGCGGGGACCGCCCAGGTTTTCAGGGCAAAATACTCAGCCTTGGGAGATCGGGACTTGGCTTTCTTCGATGGAGAAGTTATTTCGGGACTTCTTCATTGACCCGAAGTACAGGGTACATATGGCTGTACACTGTTACGGAATTTGAGTTGGCGTATTTCGTGATTGTATTAAGTCTTGAAGATTGAAGATGAAGAAACTTCGGATCGTATACCTCAATCTCAAGAAAGAAGAATTCAAAAGGATCAGGTACGTTTAACTAAATAATTTTGATGATCCGAATACTTCTTATAGTGTAGAAACACCTGGAAGAGGTTTTAACTGCTTATTCATCAAAAACTGGACATGGGACATGTTCAGGATCCGGATCGTGGACTTTCAATCCGGATCCCGAAAGGTGTTCGTTCATACATTGCTGCAATCCGGATCACAGCTTGTACAATCCGGATCCCGAATGGGATGTTTTGTGAAAATGTATGAACGATCCGGATCGTGGATTATGATCCGGATCCCGAACAGGTGATTTTCTGGAAACTGCATTCTGTGCGTCTGCGATCCGGATCGTGGCTTATACAATCCGGATCGCCGTCGGTAAAACTTTCCAGAAAAGTTTGTTTTTGATCCGAATATTCTTCCTAGGGTTTCTAACCTATAAATAAACCCTATGGTCATTTTTCTAGGGCAATCCAAATAGAGCCGTCATTTTCACATATCATTTTATACGGCCTTAGATCCACATATAGAGAAGAAAGGAAATCAATAGAAATATTCTATGTTTCTTCATCTATATTGATTAGTTTGATTCTAGGTTTTCATACTCACATCTTGAGTTGAATCAAACTAATGAATACTTAGATGGTATTTCCGATCTACTCTTGATCTAAGTATTCGGCGGATCATCACCACCCAAACAAACAACGATTTACCCCAAAATCGGCGCGTGGACTCGCGTGGCCTTGTGGATTCAAGGTGTTATCGCTTTCGTGGATTCGGAGCGAGGTGCGTTCGTGGATTCGAAGCGTACCATTGGGTGAAGACCGTGGATTCGGTTGGACGTCGTGGACTCGACGTTGGACGCTGTGGATTCAGCGTTGGGCGCGGATCGTGGATTCGAGAAGCGTCGTGGAGCGAGCGGGAAGATCTACTAGGAGCGTATGGTAAAAGGTTGAGTCGTCTGTGAGTACGTTATATCACCTTGTACGTGTGTTAATTCTAGTGGATTTCGCCGTGTTATCGGTCCCGTGGTTTTTTACTCCGGTTTGGAGTTTTCCACGTAAAAATCTTGTGTGTTCTTTTATTTTTCCGCATTGGGTTTTATCGCACAATGATTTTTTGAGTGTTTATTGTTTACACCTATTCACCCCCCTCTAGGTGTTTTTTCCCCTATTTAGATCCTTATTAACCTAAACCCAACAAGTGGTATCAGAGCGGGAATAGGGTTGTAAACAATGGTTGAAGGTGGAAACATCAATCGACCCCCTTTCTTTGATGGAACTAATTATGCGTACTGGAAAGTACGGATGAAAGCTTTCTTAATTTCCATCGACGAAAGGGTGTGGCAATCAATTGAATTAGGATG
Source organism: Tillandsia fasciculata (assembly GCA_029168755.2). NCBI lineage: Eukaryota > Viridiplantae > Streptophyta > Magnoliopsida > Poales > Bromeliaceae > Tillandsia > Tillandsia fasciculata. The sequence continues at coordinate 5,909 of JAQOTM010001017.1, read as the reverse complement.
GTCTAATCCAACTGAAATTTTAGATGATGTTCGCACCTTAAAACCTAGGTCGAAATGGACCAAGGAAGAGATAGACTTATCTTCTTACAATGGCAAAGGGATTAATGCTCTATTTAATGCTTTGTCACAAACTGAGTTCTCTCGCGTCTCGGCATGTGAGACTGCGAAAGAAATCTGGGATGTTCTTCAAGTTACGCATGAGGGAACTAACTTAGTGAAGATTCAGAAACTGCAAATGCTCACGAGCAAGTTTGACTCTATCTCTATGGCAGAGAATGAATCCTTCACTGACTATTACACACGATTGCAAGACATCGTGAACTCATGTGCTAACTTGGGAGAGAAGATTCCAGAATTTAAAGTTGTAAGAAAAATTCTAAGAACTCTTCCTGAACGATTTCGCCCGAAGGTCGCAGCCATTGAAACAATTAAACACCCGGACGAAATGCGTGTAGAAGAATTAGTAGGTGCTTTACAAACTTATGAAATGACTTTTCCTACTAACTATTCTTCTGGAAAGGCATCCTCTTCTAAGTCTTCAGGTTACGCATTGAAATCAACTAAAGAAGAAGACGCGGATTCATCCTCCTCGGACGACGACGAGAACATTTCTATGGAGGACTTTGAGAAGCAGCTCGCTCTCTTGACAAGGAAGTTTCGCCGCAACTTTCGAAGGGGAAATTCAAGCAAAACTCAATCCTTCGGAAAGTCGAAGAAAGGCAAGGGTCCTTCAAGTTACAAGTCAAGAAGCCAGAGAACTTCTCAAAGGATAAGAAAAGTTCTGAGGGACAAGTTCAGTGTTTCAAATGTCGAGGCTACGGCCACATTGCAACGGAATGTCCCAACAAGAATCCGGCAAAGAAGAAGGCGATGCAAGTCGTTACTTGGGATGACAACTCCACGTCAAATGAGTCATCGTCAAGTGATGAAGAAGACAACGCGACAGCTTTCCACGCGTCCACTACATCTTCACCCTTCATGTGCTTAATGGCAAGTACATCCGATTCATTGTCCAACTCCACTGTGGAAAAGATTGCAACGGACGATGAATCAGATATTCGGAAGGTGAAGATTTTGCTTTAGCCTACCATAAGCTTTTGAGGGATTCAAAGAAATTGGCTAAACAAAACAAGGGGTTGAAAGAGAGATTGCAGGATCTTGAAGATGAAGTAAAAAGGGTAACCTCTCTCTCAACCGATCTTGAAGTGGAAAGGGACAATCTGATTAAGACAAATGTTTCCCTTCAAGAGTCCAATGAGCATTTCGAGAAGAGTTATGTAGATATGGTGAACAAAGCGAATTACTTCTTGAAGCTCAACGGCGAGGCTCGACAGGAAAAATTGGAAATGACGGAGACCATACGCCAACTAAAGGATGACTTACAGAGATTTTCTTCTGGAAGGAGTAAGTTGGACAGACTTCTTGGTCTTGGTCAAAGAAACAAGTTCGGCCTCGGATACACTCAAACTGGAGACATTCCAAGTTCGAGTGGTACAGTATTTGTGCCTCAGTCGGTATCTCCTCCTCCGACACCGGTGTTCACGACAAGCAACGACAACAACCTACTACATCCTCTCGGAATCGACAAGATCCAAGGTATGTTTTCGTTGTGGCATTTCAGGGCACATAAGAAGAAATTGCAAGACTGGAGCCAAACGCACACCTCAAGCACATCTTGCAACAACTACCAAAAGGCTATTCCTCGGAAACACTCCAATCAAATTGAAGGAAAAGAGCCTTGGTAGTACACCGCTCAAGACGACATCATCAAGGAGCAGCAATTCTTCAAGCAAGACGCTCTCACCTAGGAAATCAACTTCACGACCATTACCGACGCACTCCAAAAAGGTTTGGGTGCGCAAAGGTGAAATCTTTCCCTGTCTTGCTACCAATGTTTCTTTGCATGCATATGATAGTTCGTCTTGGTACCTGGATAGCGGGTGTTCCCGTCATATGACCGGCGATAAAAACTGTTTTCAAACATTTGAGAAAAACTCCGGAGGACTTGTTGTTTTCGGAGATGGTCGGTCTTCCAAAATTGTTGGAAAGGGAACGGTAGCTATTCCAGATGGCCCGGTTCTAGATAATGTGTTATTTGTTCATGGCCTTAAGACTAACCTCATAAGCATAAGTCAACTGTGTGATAATGGTTATTCAGTTAATTTTTCATCTGATAAATGCACTGTAACTGACATGAACCATGCTTTCTTTTTAAAGGGGGTTAGATCAGAAAACAACTGTTATGTAGTTCCTTCTAAGATTTCTGAAAAATGTAACCTAGCATCTTTAAAAATGAAACACTTTGGCATGAAAGGCTAGGTCACATAAACTTTAAGGAACTTGCTAGAATTTCAAATAAAGATGTGGTCAAGGGGGTTCCAAACTTTCTTTTGAACAAAACCTTGTGTGTGGCGGTTGCCAAAAGGGAAAACAGTCTAGGACTGCACACAAGAACTTGAACCACATAGGTACAAAACGGCCTTTGGAACTTTTGCATATGGACTTAATGGGGCCAACTCGTCAACCATCTCTGGGAGGTAAATGGTATATTTTCTTGTTGGTTGATGATTTTTCTAGATATACTTGGGTAGCATTTCTAAAAGAAAAAGCTGATACTTTTGATTCTTTTCTCGAATTTGCAATCGTATTATGATTGAAAAGAATGAAAGGATTACTCGAGTTAGGAGTGATAGAGGTGGGGAATTCATAAATTCCAAATTCATTGATTTTTGCACTTCTAACGGCATTAAACATGAATTCTCTGCACCTTACACACCTCAACAAAATGGTGTAGTCGAGCGCAAAAACAGGGTCGTACAGGAGATGGCACGTGTTATGCTTCATAGCCGGAACCTTCCTTTATATTTTTGGGCTGAAGCGGTGAACACTGCTGTCTATGTTATCAATCGAGTGTATTTGCGCCCGGGGACTTTGAATACACCATATGAACTATGGTTTTGTAGAAAACCTAACATCAAATATTTTCGCATCTTTGGGAGTCGGTGTTTTATTTTACGTGATCGCGAAAATCTTGGAAAATTTGACTCTCGAAGTGACGAAGGGATTTTCTTAGGTTATTCTACAAACAGTAGAGCATATCGAGTTTTTAACTTAGAATCTAAGACGATCGTAGAATCGATAAATGTTAAGGTAGATGAAGCTTTTCATTTTGAATCTGAAAAATCTACCCTCGATATCTCTCTTGATGATGATACACCTGCTAATGCATCTTCTTCTAACAATTCTTTCGATAATAATGTTGATGCATCTAACGGTTCTTCAAGCTTATCTGATGTGCAGGAATCATCTCGTGTACCTCCGCCTCCTTTACCTCAAACGTTACGCATCTCCAAGGATCACCCTGAATCGAACATCATTGGAGATCCACAAGAAGGAGTTAGAACACGGAGACAATTGGTTTGCGGATTTGCATGCTATGTATCTCAAATCGAACCAAAGAATGTTGATGAAGCTCTCCAAGATGATTACTGGATTAAAGCAATGCAGGAAGAGCTCCATCAATTCGAGCGAAACAAAGTCTGGGAATTGACGAAGCCTCCGAAGCAACACAATGTGATAGGTACCAAATGGATCTTCAAGAACAAGAAAAACGAAGAAGGTACTATCATCAGGAACAAAGCAAGGTTAGTTGCTCAAGGCTATTCTCAAGTAGAAGGTATAGACTTTGATGAAACTTTCGCCCCTGTAGCTAGACTCGAGTCCATTCGTATATTGTTTGCGATTGCTTGTCATTTTAAAATCAAATTATTTCAAATGGACGTTAAGAGCGCCTTTTTAAATGGATTTTTAAATGAGGAAGTTTATGTAGCTCAACCGAAAGGTTTTGTGGATCATAAACTACCTAACCATGTTTTTCGACTGAAAAAGGCTCTTTACGGTCTGAAACAAGCACCGCGAGCATGGTACGAAAGGTTGACAAAGCACCTTTTGGAAAAGGGCTACACTCGAGGGGGAGCTGACAGGACTCTCTTTGTGAAGCATTATCAAAACAATTTCATAGTTGCTCAAATCTATGTCGATGACATTGTTTTTGGAGCAACAAGAGATAATGATGCTTCTAAATTCGCGGAGACCATGGAAAGCGAATTTGAGATGTCCATGATGGGCGAATTGAATTATTTTCTTGGATTACAAGTTAAACAAAACGATGAAGGAATTCACTTGTGTCAATCCAAGTATGCACTGGAGTTGGTCAAAAAGTTTGATCTTGAAAATTCTAAGATTTTCCGACTCCAATGGGAACTAGCCATAAGGGACTTGGAAGTGAATCACAAAGTGAGAATGTAGACGAGAAACTGTATCGCAGTATGATTGGAAGTCTACTATATCTCACGGCTAGTCGCCCGGATATATCCTTCAGTGTTGGGATTTGTGCGAGATATCAATCAGCACCGAAGGAGGTTCACCTGAAAGCGGTGAAACGGATCATCCGGTATATCAAAGGTACAATCAATTTCGGAATTTGGTATCCTATGGGAACGACTTTGGATATTGTTGGATACTCAGATGCCGATTGGGCTGGATCGTGGATGACCGGAAAAGCACGAGTGGTGCATGCTTCTATCTTGGCCACTGCCTTGTTGCATGGCACAGTAAAAAGCAGAACTGCATAGCACTCTCGACTGCCGAAGCGGAGTACATTTCTGCAGGAAGTTGTTCAACCCAATTGATTTGGATGAAGAGCGTGTTGAGCGATTTCCGGATTTCAACATCTTCGGTAACCATTTTATGTGACAACACTAGTGCTATTAACATTTCTAAAAACCCTGTGTTGCACTCTAGAACAAAACATATTGAACTTAGATATCATTTTCTTAGAGAGCTAGTTGAATCAAACATTCTTCAACTGTCATATATTTCAACTGAGGATCAATTAGCTGACATCTTAACAAAACCTTTGGATCAAAAACGTTTTATTCACTTGCGTAAAGCAATTGGCATGCTTTCCTTGAAATAAACTCTTTTGAAACCTTTGCTTAGGTTAGGTTTTGTTTTTGTTTTGTTTTTGTTTTGTTCTTTATCTATGTTTTGTACATAGGACATTAATTGAGCATAATCATAATTGACTTTAATTGCATCCTTTTATGCATTTAGAAATTTATTATGCTTTTGATGTCATAATATTTCAATGTTGCAATGATCATTTACGTTAATTAAACCATCTTTTAAGTGATCAAAGTCAATTTCTCTCTCAATGATCTCTTGGTATAGTCATTATCATATTTGATTGCTTAGTCGAGTATGAATTCGAGATCAATGGTTTGGTTGAATACCTTATATATTAAATAATTGATAGCCAATTGAGGGGGAGTCAATGAAATGTGAAATGCTCAAAAGATGTGGAAAGAGTTACATCCCAATGAGGAGTGTGAAAACTACCACCACATGGAGAAAATGAAAGAAAAAGATACTCCATGAATGAAAAGCAAATTTTGTTTGAAAAATTGTTGATGAAATCATATTGAAATACTTGACTCAGTCGTATTTCATGGTTGGTATAAGGTGGGATTTTTGATTAAAGATGCTCAAAGAGCCACTCCTTCAACAGATTGTCTAGATATATTATCTAACTTATCTGGGATTTCAAACATCTATTGATCTTGGTACTTTCATTTTCTTTACTGAAATTGATGATTTGATAAAGGCATTACACATAAGATCAGGATAGATGTAATTGAAGTTGTTCAACTTTAAGTGTTTTAACTTTCGTAAATTTTCGTTTCATTTTTGGTATTTTTGATAGATTTTGCATAATCTATTTCTTGTTGTATGAAACGATGTCATTTGTTTAAAGTTGACATGGTAAAGTGCTTACATACTTTTTCTGGATTTTATGGAATTTTTCTTCTTATTTTTCTGAAGAAAAAGGTGAAGCCGATCCGGATCGG
>JAQOTM010001016.1:0-61685 GCA_029168755.2 Tillandsia fasciculata | reverse complement strand
TGATTTTAATCTCATCCTGGATGTTGTATAGAAATGCATAGCACTCATTTTCATCTCTTTGAAGATGTCTCGCATTCGTGTAAAAAGGTTCTCACCGATACAAACAAATCCTAGATGTTCAGGTAATCGGCAGACTTGAATAAGAGAAGCTTGCTCAATTAAGGTTCCAAATTCTGAGTGAATGATTGCGAAGGGCTTCAATGTTGCATGACGTTCTCCGTGCATTCACGTCGTTCAAAAGCTCGAAGACGGTCAGTATTAACGACCACCTCTTCAACACGTGGCGGAGAGTCAGGAGTATGGGCGTGTCAACATTAGTGTCTCGGTCTTAGGCCCAAAAGTCGAGCAAGTCGTTTCCGTTTCACAGAGATAGTTGGAGCAGACTAGGAGCTTTCCAGTGGCCATTGGTGCTTTTCCTTTTTGTTAGATTTAGTAGGCAATACTCATCATCATCATCATCTGTCAACATATCCCAGTGTATTCATCATTGTTTTCTTCAAGTTCAGTGTCACTAATAACATCAACTTCACCCTTCGTTGGGTTTCTTGGCTCTTTCAGTTGTGGGTTGGCTCGAGTATGTACCATCGTAAACCAGTAACAGATACCAAGAGAATGCCATTGATCTAGTGTGTTGAGTTTTGAGAAAGTGTCCTGTGAAGAGCCACTCAAGAAACATGAAAAACGTCAATTTTGAAAAATTTGAAACATTGACCTAGCAATCATAATCATGTAGAGAAGCTAAGAATCAATTAGTTTTGCAAAAGACATTTAAAAATAGATCAATCCATGATTTACAAAAATTCCCTTTTATGCCCTAAAACCAAATTTTTAGAAATCGAAGCCTAAAACCGTTATCAGGTGAAAACCCAGCATAAAATCAAAAACTAATTCTACCCAGAGTTCTTATTTCAAAGAAATTTGATCAAAACCATTCACAAACGAAAAGATCCAAGTTTTCAACTCACGTTTGATGAAAAACAATAAAAACTGTGAAAAACCGAGATTGATCAATAAAACTTACTTGAATTGAAGAACTTTGAGTTTGGAAGCTCCAAGATGCAAGAAATCTAGAGAGAGAAAAACTCTAGAAGGCTTGGCAACAAAAGATTAGGGTAAAGAAATCAAATCCTTTTGTTCTTATAAAACCCTAGCCGTGATCCGGATCGGACGTGATTGTGATCCGGATCGGCTACCCGCAGGAAGAATCCTGCGTTCGGGATCCGGATCACTACCCCGATCCGGATCGGCTTCCACTTTTTCTCCAGAAAAATTCAGAAAAATTCCATAAAAACCAGAAAAAGTATGTAAGCACTTTACCATGTCAACTTTAAACAAAATCATCGTTTCATACAACAAGAAATAGATTATGCAAAATCTATCAAAAATACCCAAAAATGAAACGAAAATTTACGAAAGTTAAAACACTTAAAGTTGAACAACTTCAATCACATCTATCTTGATCTTATGTGTAATGCCTTTATCAAATCATCAATTTTGTAAAGAAAATGAATACCAAGATCAATAGATGTTTGAAATCCCAGATAAGTTAGATAATATATCTAGACAATCTGTTGAAGGAGTGGCTTTGAGCATCTTTAAATCAAAAAATCCCACCTTATACCAACCATGAAATATGACTGAGTCAAATATTCAATATGCATTTTTCAACAAAAAATTTTGCTTTTCATTCATGGAGTATCTTTTTCTTCTTTCATTTCCTCCATGTGGTGGTAGTTTTCACACTCCTCATTGGGATGTAACTCTTTCCACATCTTTTGAGCATTTTACATTTCATTGACTCCCCCTCAATTGGCTATCAATTATTTAATATAAGGTATTCAACCAAACCATTGATCTCGATTCATACTCGACTAAGCAATCAAATATGATAATGACTATACCAAGAGATCATTGAGAGAGAAATTGACTTTGATCACTAAAAGATGGTTTAATTAACGTAATGATCATTGCAACATGAAATATTATGATATCAAAAGCATAAAAAATTTCTAAATACATAAAAGGATGCAATTAAAGTCAATTATGATTTATGCTCAATTAATGTCCTATGTACAAAACATAGTAATGAACAAAACAAAAAACAAAAACAAACCTAACTAAGCAAAGGTTTTCAAATTTAGTTTTTTCAAGGAAAGCTGCCAATTGCTTTACGCAAGTGAATAAACGTTTTGATCCAAAGGTTTTGTTAAGATATCACTAATTGATCCTCAGTTGAAATATATGACAGTTGAAGAATGTTTATTCACTAGCTCTCTAAGAAAATGAATCTAAGTTCAATATGTTTTGTTCTAGAGGCAACACAGGGTTTTTGAAATGTTATTGTTTGATAGCCCTAGTGTTGTCACATAAAATGGTTACGAAGTTGCGAATCCGGAAATCGCTCAACACGGCTTTTCATCCATAAAAAACTGAGTTGAAAAAACTTCCTGCTGAAATGTACTCCGCTCGGCCCGAGAGTGCTATGCAGTTCTGCTTTTTACTGTGCCATGCAACAAGGCAATGACTGTTACGGAATTTGAGTTGGCGTATTTCGTGAATGTATTAAGTCTTGAAGATTGAAGATGAAGAAACTTTGGATCGTATACCTCAATCTCAAGAAAGAAGAATTCAAAAGGATCAGGTACGTTTAACTAAAGAATTTTGATGATCCGAATACTTCTTATAGTGTAGAAACACCTGGAAGAGGTTTTAATTGCTTAAACATCAAAAACTGGACATGGGACATGTTCAGGATCCGGATCGTGGCTTGCAATCCGGATCCCGAAGGGTGTTGTTCATACACTGGTTCAATCCGGATCGCAGCATCCTCTGATCCGGATCCCGAACATTAGTTTTACCTGTTGCTTCCTCGATCCGGATCAGGAATTGCAATCCGGATCCCGAACATGATGTTTTGGTAAAACTGTATGAACGATCCGGATCGGGACTACGATCCGGATCCCGAACAAGCAATTTTCTGGAAACCGTCTTTTGTGCTTCTGCAATCCGGATCGCCAAATCCAATCCGGATCGCCGTCGGTAATTCTTTCCAGAAAAGGCTGTTTTTGATCCGTATATTCTTCCAAGGGTTTCTAACCTATAAATAGGCCCTGTATTCATTTCTAGGGCATCCGCTATTACAGAAGAAAATAGCCGAAAAGAAAAAATCCACATATATAGAGAAGAAAGGAAATCAATAGATTTATTCTATGTTTCTTCATCTATATTGATTGATTTGATTCTAGGTTTTCCATACTCACATTTTGAGTAGAATCAAATCAATGAATACTTAGATGGTATTTCCGATCTATCTTTAATCTAAGTATTCGGCGGATCATCACCACCCAAACAAACAACGATTTACCCCAAAATCGGCGCGTGGACTCGCGTGGCCTTGTGGATTCAAGGTGCAACCGCTCTCGTGGATTCGGAGCGAGGTACGTTCGTGGATTCGAAGCGTGCCATTGGGTGAAGACCGTGGATTCGGTCGGACGTCGTGGACTCGACGTTGGACGCTGTGGATTCAGCGTTGGGCGCGGATCGTGGATTCGAGAAGCGTCGTGGAGCGAGCGGGAAGATCTACTAGGAGCGTATGAAAAGGTTGAGTCGTCTGTGAGTACGTATATCACCTTGTACGTGTGTTAATTCTAGTGGATTTCGCCGTGTTATCGGTCCCGTGGTTTTTTACTCCGGTTTGGAGTTTTTCCACGTAAAAATCTTGCGTGTTCTTTTATTTTTCCGCATTGGGTTTATTTGCGCAATGATTTTTTGAGTGTTTATTGTTTACACCTATTCACCCCCCTCTAGGTATTTTTTTCCCCTATTTAGATCCATTACTTATAACCCAACAAGTGGTATCAGAGCGGGAATAGGGTTGTAAACAATGGTTGAAGGTGGAAACATCAATCGACCCCCTTTCTTTGATGGAACAAATTATGCGTACTGGAAAGTGCGGATGAAAGCCTTTTTAATTTCCATCGACGAAAGGGTGTGGCAATCAATTGAATTAGGATGGTCTAATCCAACTGAAATTTTAGATGATGTTCGCACCTTAAAACCTAGGTCGAAATGGACCAAGGAAGAGATAGATTCTTCTTCTTACAACGGCAAGGGAATTAATGCTTTATTTAATGCTTTGTCACAAACTGAGTTCTCTCGCGTCTCGGCATGTGAGACTGCGAAAGAAATCTGGGATGTTCTTCAAGTTACGCATGAGGGAACTAACCTAGTGAAGATTCAGAAACTGCAAATGCTCACGAGCAAGTTTGACTCTATCTCTATGGCAGAGAATGAATCTTTCACTGACTATTACACACGATTGCAAGACATCGTAAACTCATGTGCTAACTTGGGAGAGAAGATTCCAGAATTTAAAGTTGTAAGAAAAATTCTAAGAACTCTTCCTGAACGATTTCGCCCGAAGGTCGCAGCCATTGAAACAATTAAACACCCGGACGAAATGCGTGTAGAAGAATTAGTAGGTGCTTTACAAACTTATGAAATGACATTTCCTACTAACTATTCTTCTGGAAAGGCATCCTCTTCTAAGTCTTCAGGTTACGCATTGAAATCAACTAAAGAAGAAGACGCGGATTCATCCTCCTCGGACGACGACGAGAACCTTTCTATGGAGGACTTTGAGAAGCAGCTCGCTCTCTTGACAAGGAAGTTTCGCCGCAACTTTCGAAGGGGTAATCCAAGCAAAACTCATCCTTCGGAAAGTCGAAGAAAGGCAAGGGTTCTTCAACTACAAGTCAAGAAAGCAAGAGAACTTCTCAAAGGATAAGAAAAGTTCAGAGGGACAAGTTCAGTGCTTCAAATGTCGAGGCTACGGCCACATTGCAACGGAATGTCCCAACAAGAATCCGGCTAAGAAGAAAGCGATGCAAGTTGTTACTTGGGATGACAACTCCACGTCAAATGAGTCATCCTCAAGTGATGAAGAAGACAACGCGACAGCTTTCCACGCGTCCACTACATCTTCACCCTTCATGTGCTTAATGGCAAGTACATCCGATTCCTTGTCCAACTCCTCTGTTGAAAAGATTGCAACGGACGATGAATCAGATGATTCTGAAGGTGAAGATTTTGCTCTAGCCTACCACAACTTTTGAGGGATTCAAAGAAACTGGCTAAGCAAAACAAGGGGTTGAAAGGGAGATTGCAGGATCTCGAAGAAGAAGTAAAAAGGGTAACCTCTCTCTCAACCGATCTTGAAGTGGAAAGGGATATTTGATTAAAACAAATGTTTCCCTTCAAGAGTCCAATGAGCAACTCGAGAAGAATTATATGGATATGGTGAACAAAGCGAATTACTTCTTGAAGCTCAACGGCGAGGCTCGACAGGAAAAATTGGAAATGACGGAGACCATACGCCAACTGAAGGATGACTTAAAGAGATTTTCTTCTGGAAGGAGTAAGTTGGACAGACTTCTTGGTCTTGGTCAAAGAAATAAGTTCGGCCTCGGATACACTCAAACTGGAGACATTCCAAGTTCGAGTGGGACAGTATTTGTGCCTCAGTCGGTATCTCCTCCTCCGACACCGGTATTCACGACAAGCAACGACAACAAACCTACTACATCCTCCTCGGAATCGACAAGAATAAGGTATGTTTTCGTTGTGGCATTTCAGGGCACATAAGGAGAAATTGCAAGACGGAAGCCAAACGCACACCTCAAGCACCTCTTGCAATGACTACCAAAAAGGCTATTCCTCGAGAAATCAACTGCAAATCATTTGAAGGAAAAGAGCCTTGGTAGTACACCGCTCAAGACGACATCATCAAGGAGCAGCAATTCTTCAAGCAAGACGCTCTCACCTAGGAGATCAACTTCACGATCATTACCGACGCACTCCAAAAAGGTTTGGGTGCGCAAAGGTGAAATTTTCCCTTGTCTTGCTACCAATGTTTCCTTGCATGCATATGATAGTTCGTCTTGGTACCTGGATAGCGGGTGTTCCCGTCATATGACCGGCGACAAAAACTGTTTTCAAACATTTGAGAAAAACTCCGGAGGACTTGTTGTTTTCGGAGATGGTCGGTCTTCCAAAATTGTTGGAAAGGGAACGGTAGCTATTCCAGATGGCCCGGTTCTAGATAATGTGTTATTTGTTCATGGCCTTAAGACTAACCTCATAAGCATAAGTCAACTTTGTGATAGTGGTTATTCAGTTAATTTTTCATCTGATAAATGCACTGTAACTGACATGAACCATGCTTTCTTTTTAAAGGGGGTTAGATCAGAAAACAATTGTTATGTAGTTCCTACTAAGATTTCTGAAAAATGTAACCTAGCATCTTTGAAAAATGAAACACTTTGGCATGAAAGGCTAGGTCACATAAACTTTAAGGAACTTGCTAGAATTTCGAACAAAGATGTGGTCAAGGGGGTTCCGAAACTTTCTTTTGAACAAAACCTTGTGTGTGGCGGTTGCCAAAAAGGAAAACAGTCTAGGACTGCACACAAGAACTTGAACCACATAGGTACAAAACGGCCTTTGGAACTTTTGCATATGGACTTAATGGGGCCAACTCGTCAACCATCTCTGGGAGGTAAATGGTATATTTTCTTATTGGTTGATGATTATTCTAGATATACTTGGGTAGCATTCTTAAAAGAAAAAGCTGATACCTTTGATTCTTTTCTCGAAATCTGCAATCGTATTATGACTGAAAAGAATGATAGGATTACTCGAGTTAGGAGTGATAGAGGTGGGGAATTCATAAATTCCAAATTCATTGATTTTTGCACTTCTAATGGCATTAAACATGAATTCTCTGCACCTTACACACCTCAACAAAATGGTGTAGTCGAGCGCAAAAACAGGGTCGTACAGGAAATGGCACGTGTTATGCTTCACAGCCGGAACTTACCTTTTTATTTTTGGGCTGAAGCGGTGAACACTGCTGTTTATGTTATTAATCGCGTGTATTTGCGCCCGGGGACATTGAATACACCATATGAACTTTGGTTTTGTAGAAAACCTAACATCAAATATTTTCGTATCTTTGGGAGTCGGTGTTTTATTTTACGTGATCGTGAGAATCTTGGAAAATTTGACTCTCGAAGTGACGAAGGGATTTTCTTAGGTTATTCTACAAACAGCAGAGCATATCGAGTTTTTAACTTAGAATCTAAGACGATCGTAGAATCGATAAATGTTAAGGTAGATGAAGCTTTTCACTTTGAATCTGAAAAATCTACCCTCGATATCTCTCTTGATGATGATACACCTGCTAATGCATCTTCTTCTAACAATTCTTTCGATAATAATGTTGATGCATCTAACGGTTCTTCAAGTTTATCTGATGTGCAGGAATCATCTCGTGTACCTCCGTCTACTCCTCTACCTCAAACGTTACGCATCTCCAAGGATCACCCTGAATCGAACATCATTGGAGATCCACAAGAAGGAGTTAGAACACGGAGACAATTGGTTTGCGGATTTGCATGCTATGTATCTCAAATCGAACCAAGGAATGTTGATGAAGCTCTCCAAGATGACTACTGGATTAAAGCAATGCAGGAAGAGCTCCATCAATTCGAGCGAAACAAAGTCTGGGAATTAACGAAGCCTCCGAAGCAACACAATGTGATAGGTACCAAATGGATCTTCAAGAACAAGAAAAATGAAGAAGGTACTATCATCAGGAACAAAGCAAGGTTAGTTGCTCAAGGCTACTCTCAAGTAGAAGGTATAGACTTTGATGAAACTTTCGCCCCTGTAGCTAGACTCGAGTCCATTCGTATATTGTTTGCGATTGCTTGTCATTTTAAAATCAGATTATTTCAAATGGACGTTAAGAGCGCCTTTTTAAATGGGTTTTTAAATGAGGAAGTTTATGTGGCTCAACCGAAAGGTTTTGTGGATCATAAACTACCTAACCATGTTTTTCGTCTGAAAAAGGCTCTTTACGGTCTGAAACAAGCACCGCGAGCATGGTACGAAAGGTTGACAAAGCACCTTTTGGAAAAGGGCTACACTCGAGGGGGAGCTGACAGGACTCTCTTTGTGAAGCATTATCAAAACAATTTCATAGTTGCTCAAATCTATGTCGATGACATTGTTTTTGGCGCAACAAGAGATAATGATGCTTCCAAATTCGCGGAGACCATGGAAAGCGAATTTGAGATGTCCATGATGGGCGAATTGAATTATTTTCTTGGATTACAAGTTAAACAAAACGATGAAGGAATTCACTTGTGTCAATCCAAGTATGCACTGGAGTTGGTCAAAAAGTTTGATCTTGAAAATTCTAAGGATTTTCCGACTCCAATGGGAACTAGCCATAAGGGACTTGGAAGTGAATCACAAAGTGAGAATGTAGACGAGAAACTGTATCGCAGTATGATTGGAAGTCTACTATATCTCACGGCTAGTCGCCCGGATATATCCTTCAGTGTTGGGATTTGTGCGAGATATCAATCAGCACCGAAGGAGGTTCACCTGAAAGCGGTGAAACGGATCATCCGATATATCAAAGGTACAATCAATTTCGGAATTTGGTATCCTATGGGAACGACTTTGGATATTGTTGGATACTCAGATGCCGATTGGGCTGGATCAGTGGATGACCGGAAAAGCACGAGTGGTGCATGCTTCTATCTTGGCCATTGCCTTGTTGCATGGCACAGTAAAAAGCAGAATTGCATAGCACTCTCGACTGCCGAAGCGGAGTACATTTCTGCAGGAAGTTGTTCAACCCAATTGATTTGGATGAAAAGCGTGTTGAGCGATTTCCGGATTTCAACATCTTCGGTAACCATTTTATGTGACAACACTAGTGCTATTAACATTTCTAAAAACCCTGTGTTGCACTCTAGAACAAAACATATTGAACTTAGATATCATTTTCTTAGAGAGCTAGTTGAATCAAACATTCTTCAACTGTCATATATTTCAACTGAGGATCAATTAGCTGATATCTTAACAAAACCTTTGGATCAAAAACGTTTTATTCACTTGCGTAAAGCAATTGGCATGCTTTCCTTGAAATAAACTCTTTTGAAACCTTTGCTTAGGTTAGGTTTTGTTTTTGTTTTTGTTTTGTTCTTTATCTATGTTTTGTACATAGGACATTAATTGAGCATAAATCATAATTGACTTTAATTGCATCCTTTTATGCATTTAGAAATTTATTATGCTTTTGATGTCATAATATTTCAATGTTGCAATGATCATTTACGTTAATTAAACCATCTTTTAAGTGATCAAAGTCAATTTCTCTCTCAATGATCTCTTGGTATAGTCATTATCATATTTGATTGCTTAGTCGAGTATGAATTCGAGATCAATGGTTTGGTTGAATACTTTATATTTTAAATAATTGATAGCCAATTGAGGGGGAGTCAATGAAATGTAAAATGCTCAAAAGATGTGGAAAGAGTTACATCCCAGTGAGGAGTGTGAAAACTACCACCACATGGAGGAAATGAAAAAAAAAAATATACTCCATGAATGAAAAGCAAACTTTTTTTTGTTTTGGAAATTGTTGATGAAATTCATATTGAAATACTTGACTCAGTCGTATTTCATGGTTGGTATAAGGTGGGATTTTTAGTAAAAGATGCTCAAAGAGCCACTCCTTCAACAGATTGTCTAGATATATTATCTAACTTATCTGGGATTTCAAACATCTATTGATCTTGGTACTTCATTTTCTTTACTAAAATTGATGATTTGATAAAGGCATTACACATAAGATCAGGATAGATGTAATTGAAGTTGTTCAACTTTAAGTGTTTTAACTTTCGTAAATTTTCGTTTCATTTTTGGGTATTGTTGATAGATTTTGCATAATCTATTTCTTGTTGTATGAAACGATGTCTTTTGTTTAAAGTTGACATGGTAAAGTGCTTACATACTTTTTCTGGATTTTATGGAATTTTTCTGGAGAAAAAGGTGAAGCCGATCCGGATCGGGGTAAGTGATCCGGATCCCGAACGCAGGACTCTTCCTGCGGGTAGCCGATCCGGATCACATTCTCGATCCGATCCGGATCACGGCTAGGGTTTTTATAAGAACAAAGAGGATTTGATTTCTTTTACCCTAATCTTTTGTTCTAAAATCTCTAGAGCTTCTCTCTCTAGATTTCTTGCATTTTGGAGCTTCCAAACTCAAAGTTCTTCGGATTCAAGTAAGTTTTATTGATCAAAACTCGGTTTTTACAGGTTTTCATCAAACGTGTGTTGAAATCTTGAAACTTTTTCGTTTGTGAATGGTTTTTGATCAAATTTCCTTTGAAATAAGGACTCTGGGTCAATTAGTTTTGCTTTTATGCTGGGTTTTCTCAAGATAAACGAGTTTTTAGGCTTCGATTTCTAAAAATTCTGGTTTAGGGCATAAAAGAGGAATTTTTGAAAATCATGGAATTGATCTATTTTTAAAATTCTTTTTGGAAAACTAATTTGATTCTTGGCTTCTCTACATGATTATGATTGTCTAGGTACAATTTTTCAAATTTTTCAAAATTGACGATTTTTCATATGTTCTTGAGTTGGTTTTGCACAGGACACTTTCTCAAAACTCAGAGCACTCACACCAATGGCACTCTCCTGGTTAATCCTGCTACTGGTCACAATGGTGCACACGAGCACATCCGTTAAAGAAGAACCGGGTGTTTCAACTCAAGACAAAACGAACGAAGCCAAGGAGGACAGCTCGGATTACGATGAGGAAGAATGGGACGAATTCTTCAAAGATGTTCAACGAAAAATTGATGAGGAGGACAGGAAATTTACCAAAGGAAAAAGATTAATGAGATCTGCCTCAACAACCAAACAGTATACGAGAAGGAAAAATGTCCAAAGAAGTGCGAGTCAGCATAGTGGGCCTCTCACCAGAGCACGCTCACTTTCTGGAATTCTGCAAACTGAATCTCCATGGGTTTCGGGACCGGATGCACCATCTGCATCTACACAGCGTCCATCGCACTCAAAGACACGGACAACTGACACAGAGGCTTTGGAATCGATTCGTCAGGAACAACAAAGACTCTCTGCTGCACAAGAGAGAATATCGATAGAAATTCAGCAGATTTCCTCTGAACACAAGAAGATCAAGAAAAAGTACTCAAATATTAAGAATTTGCTTAAAGGGATTTTGAGCAAGCTGAGTTGTACTAGTTCAGATTCTTCAGACTGAGCAGCACCTTCTGATCACTTTTTCTATGATCTTACTCTCTTGCAGTTCGCAGTTCTTGGTTCTTAGTTTTCAGGACTTAGTTTTTATTCTTACTTTTAGTTTAGTTCTCAATTTGTGCATATTAATAGACTTTTTTTTACTCTCCTTACATATTGTAGCTCTTGCTACGTTTTGGCTTTGTTTTGTGACAAAAAGGGGGAGAGAGTTAGAGAGAACTTTGAACAATGAATGATGATCAAGGTAAGTATGACTTCCACTCAACTCAACTTTGGTTTTTCTTATGTGATTTGTGACATGCCTCTATACTAACTATTCGACTAACTATTTGGGCATGTAATATGACTAACAAGTTGATGTTGGACTAACATTCTTTGACATTTGGTTTTCGATTGCTTAGAAGATATGTTGGTTTTAACTATGATTCTCTTACATATCTGAATTTTTCAAATGTCATGATGAGAATAAACTCTATCTCTGTAGTTGGTTTTGAATGTTTCAATTCTTGAGGTATCTAACGATTTTGTTTGTCAAGAATGCCTTCTGTGTGCAGAGATTACAGATGTCTAAGTCTAGAGTCTGTTCTAGGAGTTTATCTCATGTTTTTAATTTCTGGATCTCTTTTGTAAATTTTTGTTGTATGGTGATAGCAACAAAAATATCTTTTTGAATTTTCTTTTGTGGATTTGTGTTTTGTCACGAAACCGCCAAAGGGGGAGATTGTTACGGAATTTGAGTTGGCGTATTTCGTGAATGTATTAAGTCTTGAAGATTGAAGATGAAGAAACTTTGGATCGTATACCTCAATCTCAAGAAAGAAGAATTCAAAAGGATCAGGTACGTTTAACTAAAGAATTTTGATGATCCGAATACTTCTTATAGTGTAGAAACACCTGGAAGAGGTTTTAATTGCTTAAACATCAAAAACTGGACATGGGACATGTTCAGGATCCGGATCGAGCTCGGCAATCCGGATCCCGAAGGGTGTTGGTTCATACACTGGTTCAATCCGGATCGCAGCATCCTCTGATCCGGATCCCGAACATTAGTTTTACCTGTTGCTTCCTCGATCCGGATCAGGAACTGCAATCCGGATCCCGAACATGATGTTTTGGTAAAACTGTATGAACGATCCGGATCGGGGACTACGATCCGGATCCCGAACAAGCAATTTTCTGGAAACCGTCTTTTGTGCTTCTGCAATCCGGATCGCCAAATCCAATCCGGATCGCCGTCGGTAATTCTTTCCAGAAAAGGCTGTTTTTGATCCGTATATTCTTCCAAGGGTTTCTAACCTATAAATAGGCCCTGTATTCATTTCTAGGGCATCCGCTATTACAGAAGAAAATAGCCGAAAAGAAAAAATCCACATATAGAGAAGAAAGGAAATCAATAGATTTATTCTATGTTTCTTCATCTATATTGATTGATTTGATTCTAGGTTTTCCATACTCACATTTTGAGTAGAATCAAATCAATGAATACTTAGATGGTATTTCCGATCTATCTTTAATCTAAGTATTCGGCGGATCATCACCACCCAAACAAACAACGATTTACCCCAAAATCGGCGCGTGGACTCGCGTGGCCTTGTGGATTCAAGGTGCAACCGCTCTCGTGGATTCGGAGCGAGGTACGTTCGTGGATTCGAAGCGTGCCACTGGGTGAAGACCGTGGATTCGGTCGGACGTCGTGGACTCGACGTTGGACGCTGTGGATTCAGCGTTGGGCGCGGATCGTGGATTCGAGAAGCGTCGTGGAGCGAGCGGGAAGATCTACTAGGAGCGTATGAAAAAGGTTGAGTCGTCTGTGAGTACGGTATATCACCTTGTACGTGTGTTAATTCTAGTGGATTTCGCCGTGTTATCGGTCCCGTGGTTTTTTACTCCGGTTTGGAGTTTTTCCACGTAAAAATCTTGCGTGTTCTTTTATTTTTCCGCATTGGGTTTATTTGCGCAATGATTTTTTGAGTGTTTATTGTTTACACCTATTCACCCCCCTCTAGGTGTTTTTTTTCCCCTATTTAGATCCTTTTAATGACCAAGATAGAAGCATGCACCACTCGTGCTTTTCCGATCATCCACCGATCCAGCCCAGTCGGCATCTGAGTATCCAACTATATCCAAAGTCGTTCCCATAGGATACCAAATTCCGAAACTGATTGTACCTTTGATATATCGGATGATCCGTTTCACCGCTTTCAGGTGAACCTCCTTCGGTGCTGATTGATATCTCGCACAAATCCCAACACTGAAGGATATATCCGGGCGACTAGCCGTGAGATATAGTAGACTCCCAATCATACTGCGATACAGTTTCTCGTCTACATTCTCACTATGTGATTCACTTCCAAGTCCCTTATGGCTAGTTCCCATTGGAGTCGGAAAATCCTTAGAATTTTCAAGATCAAACTTTTTGACCAACTCCAGTGCATACTTGGATTGACACAAGTGAATTCCTTCATCGTTTTGTTTAACTTGTAATCCAAGAAAATAAGTCAATTCGCCCATCATGGACATCTCAAATTCGCTTTCCATGGTCTCCGCGAATTTAGAAGCATCATTATCTCTTGTTGCACCAAATACAATGTCATCGACATAGATTTGAGCAACTATGAAATTGTTTTGATAATGCTTCACAAAGAGAGTCCTGTCAGCTCCCCCTCGAGTGTAGCCCTTTTCCAAAAGGTGCTTTGTCAGCCTTTCGTACCATGCTCGCGGTGCTTGTTTCAGACCGTAAAGAGCCTTTTTCAGACGAAAAACATGGTTAGGTAGTTTATGATCCACAAAACCTTTCGGTTGAGCCACATAAACTTCCTCATTTAAAAAACCATTTAAAAAGGCGCTCTTAACGTCCATTTGAAATAATTTGATTTTAAAATGACAAGCAATCGCAAACAATATACGAATGGACTCGAGTCTAGCTACAGGGGCGAAAGTTTCATCAAAGTCTATACCTTCTACTTGAGAGTAGCCTTGAGCAACTAACCTTGCTTTGTTCCTGATGATAGTACCTTCTTCATTTTTCTTGTTCTTGAAGATCCATTTGGTACCTATCACATTGTGTTGCTTCGGAGGCTTCGTCAATTCCCAGACTTTGTTTCGCTCGAATTGATGGAGCTCTTCCTGCATTGCTTTAATCCAGTAGTCATCTTGGAGAGCTTCATCAACATTCCTTGGTTCGATTTGAGATACATAGCATGCAAATCCGCAAACCAATTGTCTCCGTGTTCTAACTCCTTCTTGTGGATCTCCAATGATGTTCGATTCAGGGTGATCCTTGGAGATGCGTAACGTTTGAGGTAGAGGAGTAGACGGAGGTACACGAGATGATTCCTGCACATCAGATAAACTTGAAGAACCGTTAGATGCATCATTATTATCGAAAGAATTGTTAGAAGAAGATGCATTAGCAGGTGTATCATCATCAAGAGAGATATCGAGGGTAGATTTTTCAGATTCAAAGTGAAAAGCTTCATCTACCTTAACATTTATCGATTCTACGATCGTCTTAGATTCTAAGTTAAAAACTCGATATGCTCTGCTGTTTGTAGAATAACCTAAGAAAATCCCTTCGTCACTTCGAGAGTCAAATTTTCCAAGATTCTCACGATCACGTAAAATAAAACACCGACTCCCAAAGATACGAAAATATTTGATGTTAGGTTTTCTACAAAACCAAAGTTCATATGGTGTATTCAAAGTCCCCGGGCGCAAATACACGCGATTAATAACATAAACAGCAGTGTTCACCGCTTCAGCCCAAAAATAAAAGGTAAGTTCCGGCTGTGAAGCATAACACGTGCCATTTCCTGTACGACCCTGTTTTTGCGCTCGACTACACCATTTTGTTGAGGTGTGTAAGGTGCGGAGAATTCATGTTTAATGCCATTAGAAGTGCAAAAATCAATGAATTTGGAATTTATGAATTCCCCACCTCTATCACTCCTAACTCGAGTAATCCTTTCATTCTTTTCAATCATAATACGATTGCAGATTTCGAGAAAAGAATCAAAAGTATCAGCTTTTTCTTTTAAAAATGCTACCCAAGTATATCTAGAAAAATCATCAACCAATAAGAAAATATACCATTTACCTCCCAGAGATGGTTGACGAGTTGGCCCCATTAAGTCCATATGCAAAAGTTCCAAAGGCCGTTTTGTACCTATGTGGTTCAAGTTCTTGTGTGCAGTCCTAGACTGTTTTCCCTTTTGGCAACCGCCACACACAAGGTTTTGTTCAAAAGAAAGTTTCGGAACCCCCTTGACCACATCTTTGTTCGAAATTCTAGCAAGTTCCTTAAAGTTTATGTGACCTAGCCTTTCATGCCAAAGTGTTTCATTTTTCAAAGATGCTAGGTTACATTTTTCAGAAATCTTAGTAGGAACTACATAACAATTGTTTTCTGATCTAACCCCTTTTAAAAAGAAAGCATGGTTCTGTCAGTTACAGTGCATTTATCAGATGAAAAATTAACTGAATAACCACTATCACAAAGTTGACTTATGCTTATGAGGTTAGTCTTAAGGCCATGAACAAATAACACATTATTTAGAACCGGGCCATCTGGAATAGCTACCGTTCCCTTTCCAACAATTTTGGAAGACCGACCATCTCCGAAAACAACAAGTCCTCCGGAGTTTTTCTCAAATGTTTGAAAACAGTTTTTGTCACCGGTCATATGACGGGAACACCCGCTATCCAGATACCAAGACGAACTATCATATGCATGCAAGGAAACATTGGTAGCAAGACAAGGGAAAATTTCACCTTTGCGCACCCAAACCTTTTTGGAGTGCGTCGGTAATGATCGTGAAGTTGATCTCCTAGGTGAGAGCGTCTTGCTTGAAGAATTGCTGCTCCTTGATGATGTCGTCTTGAGCGGTGTACTACCAAGGCTCTTTTCCTTTGAATGAATTGCAGTTGATTTCTGAGGAATAGCCTTTTTGGTAGTCATTGCAAGAGGTGCTTGAGGTGTGCGTTTGGCTTCCATCTTGCAATTTCTCCTTATGTGCCCTGAAATGCCACAACGAAAACATACCTTAATTCTTGTCGATTCCGAGGAGGATGTAGTAGGCTTGTTGTCGTTGCTTGTCGTGAATTCCGGTGTCGGAGGAGGAGATACCGACTGAGGCACAAATACTGTCCCACTCGAACTTGGAATGTCTCCAGTTTGAGTGTATCCGAGGCCGAACTTATTTCTTTGACCAAGACCAAGAAGTCTGTCCAACTTACTCCTTCCAGAAGAAAATCTCTTTAAGTCATCCTTCAGTTGGCGTATGGTCTCCGTCATTTCCAATTTTTCCTGTCGAGCCTCGCCGTTGAGCTTCAAGAAGTAATTCGCTTTGTTCACCATATCTATATAATTCTTCTCGAATTGCTCATTGGACTCTTGAAGGGAAACATTTGTTTTAATCAGATTATCCCTTTCCACTTCAAGATCGGTTGAGAGAGAGGTTACCCTTTTTACTTCTTCTTCGAGATCCTGCAATCTCCCTTTCAACCCCTTGTTTTGCTTAGCCAGTTTCTTTGAATCCCTCAAAAGTCTGTGGTAGGCTAGAGCAAAATCTTCACCTTCAGAATCATCTGATTCATCGTCCGTTGCAATCTTTTCAACATGGGAGGAGTTGGACAAGGAATCGGATGTACTTGCCATTAAGCACATGAAGGGTGAAGATGTAGTGGACGCGTGGAAAGCTGTCGCGTTGTCTTCTTCATCACTTGAGGATGACTCATTTGACGTGGAGTTGTCATCCCAAGTAACGACTTGCATCGCTTTCTTCTTTGCCGGATTCTTGTTGGGACACTCCGTTGCAATGTGGCCGTAGCCTCGACATTTGAAGCACTGAACTTGTCCCTCAGAACTTTTCTTATCCTTTGAGAAGTTCTCTTGCTTTCTTGACTTGTAACTTGAAGGACCCTTGCCTTTCTTCGACTTTCCGAAGGATGGAGTTTTGCTTGAATTTCCCCTTCGAAAGTTGCGGCGAAACTTCCTTGTCAAGAGAGCGAGCTGCTTCTCAAAGTCCTCCATAGAAAGGTTCTCGTCGTCGTCCGAGGAGGATGAATCCGCGTCTTCTTCTTTAGTTGATTTCAATGCGTAACCTGAAGACTTAGAAGAGGATGCCTTTCCAGAAGAATAGTTAGTAGGAAATGTCATTTCATAAGTTTGTAAAGCACCTACTAATTCTTCTACACGCATTTCGTCCGGGTGTTTAATTGTTTCAATGGCTGCGACCTTCGGGCGAAATCGTTCAGGAAGAGTTCTTAAATTTTTCTTACAACTTTAAATTCTGGAATCTTCTCTCCCAAGTTAGCACATGAGTTTACGATGTCTTGCAATCGTGTGTAATAGTCAGTGAAAGATTCATTCTCTGCCATAGAGATAGAGTCAAACTTGCTCGTAAGCATTTGCAGTTTCTGAATCTTCACTAGGTTAGTTCCCTCATGCGTAACTTGAAGAACATCCCAGATTTCTTTCGCAGTCTCACATGCCGAGACGCGAGAGAACTCAGTTTGTGACAAAGCATTAAATAGAGCATTAATCCCTTTGCCATTGTAAGAAGATGAAGTCTATCTCTTCCTTGGTCCATTTCGACCTAGGTTTTAAGGTGCGAACATCATCAATAATTTCAGTTGGATTAGACCATCCTAATTCAATTGATTGCCACACCCTTTCGTCGATGGAAATTAAAAAGGCTTTCATCCGTACTTTCCAGTACGCATAATTTGTTCCATCAAAGAAAGGGGGTCGATTGATGTTTCCACCTTCAACCATTGTTTACAACCCTATTCCCGCTCTGATACCACTTGTTGGGTTATGTTAATATGGATCTAAATAGGGGAAAAAACACCTAGAGGGGGGTGAATAGGTGTAAACAATAAACACTCAAAAAATCATTGCGCAATAAACCCAATGCGGAAAAATAAAAGAACACGCAAGATTTTTACGTGGAAAAACTCCAAACCGGAGTAAAAAACCACGGGACCGATAACACGGCGAAATCCACTAGAATTAACACACGTACAAGGTGATATAACGTACTCACAGACGACTCAACCTTTTACCATACGCTCCTAGTAGATCTTCCCGCTCGCTCCACGACGCTTCTCGAATCCACGATCCGCGCCCAACGCTGAATCCACAGCGTCCAACGTCGAGTCCACGACGTCCGACCGAATCCACGGTCTTCACCCAATAGCACGCTTCGAATCCACGAACGTAGTTGCACCTTGAATCCACAAGGCCACGCGAGTCCACGCGCCGATTTGGGGTAAATCGTTGTTTGTTTGGGTGGTGATGATCCGCCGAATACTTAGATTAAAGATAGATCGGAAATACCATCTAAGTATTCATTGATTTGATTCTACTCAAAATGTGAGTATGGAAAACCTAGAATCAAATCAATCAATATAGATGAAGAAACATAGAATAAATCTATTGATTTCCTTTCTTCTCTATATATGTGGATTTTTCTTTTCGGCTATTTTTTCCTGTAATAGCGGATGCCCTAGAAATGAATACAGGGCCTATTTATAGGTTAGAAACCATTGGAAGAAGATAGGATCAAAAACTGCCTTTTCTGGAAATTTTACCGACGGCGATCCGGATTGGAATTGGCGATCCGGATTGCAGAAGCAAGAAAGACGATTTCCAGAAAAATGGTAGTTCGGGATCCGGATCACAAAGTCCGATCCGGATCGTTCATACAGTTTTACCAGAACATCAATGTTCGGGATCCGGATTGCAAGCCCTGATCCGGATCGAGGAAGCAAACAGGTAAAACAAGTGTTCGGGATCCGGATCAGAGGATGCTGCGATCCGGATTGAACCAGTGTATGAACAAACACCCTTCGGGATCCGGATTGCCGAGTCCGATCCGGATCCTGAACATGTCCCATGTTCAGTTTTTGATGTTTAAGCAATTAAAAATTCTTCCAGGTGTTTCTACACTATAAGAAGTATTCGGATCATCAAAGATCTTTAGTTAAACGTACCTGATCCCTTTGAATTCTTCTTTCTTGAGATTGAGGTATACGATCCAAAGTTTCTTCATCTTCAATCTTCAAGACTTAATACATTCACGAAATACGCCAACTCAAATTCCGTAACAGAGCTGACCCCAGCTTGTGTTCGGCTCGTTTATTAAATGAGCTGAAAAATTCGGCTCGTGTTCGACTCGTTTACTAAACGAGCGATTCGATCTCGAACTTATTTCGAGCCGAACACGAGCTGGCTCGCGAACAACGAGCTGAATTGCCACCCCTAGCTGCATCCTGTGCGGTGGACCGCATGCGACCGGGCCTTGCTGGGCTGCCCGCGGAGAGGGCTTGGGCCGGGCGCTGGGCCGGGCCACACATGGAAGTGAGGCGCGAGTCGGGTGCACTCAAAAGGCAGTGGCCGCATGGACCGAGCGCACACCCGAGGCGTGGACCGTCCTGCAGGGCCGGCCCGGGTGCAGCGGTCGCTGGCCGGGCCGGTTGGATGCGGGCAGGCCAGGTGCTGGGGAGGCAAGCGCCGGGTTCACCTCCGGAGCCGCCGGGCCGTGCGCCGGGTCCACGCCACTGGCTTGGACCGCGCTGCTGGGCTGGGCCGCTCGAACAGTACGGGCCCTTTCTTGCTTTGTTTTTTTTTTCCTTTGCCTCCTTGCCCTCCTCGGCTCCGGCGGTGACCCCTGCGACCACGGCAACTGCGGCTGCGACCTCGCGAACATGGTAACGGCGGCGGCGGCCTCCCGTTTAACGCAACGGCGGCAGCGACCTACCGTTTTAACTCAATGGCGGCGGCGGCCTCCCGTCTAAACCTCCATGCTCCGACGGAAAATCCGAGAAACCGAAACGAAAGTACGGAAATCTCAAGAAAATAACAAGAATAATAACGAAAAGCCAAGATCCAACCTCTTTGCCGACGGGGACGACGATGCGATGCCCGGATCCGTTTTCCGATCTTCGTTCTCCAACGGTAACGGTGCTTCCTCCACCGGTCTCCGATGATGACGGCGGTTCCATTCCCGATCTTTGGCGCGCACAACGAGGAAGAAGACAAGATTCTCTCTTTTTTTTTTCTAAAAGTAGAAAAACTAGATTTTCTTATTTCTTCTCTCTAATATGTAACGTGAAACCGATCACCGATTCCTTTAATATTTATAAGAGAGATAGTAACAATAATAACCGATTTTATCTTTTAAAACCACCTTTATCTTTTATAACCACTTTTATTTTTTTTATTTAACCGTTTTTTTTTATTTGCGTGCCAAAATCTCTGAAAAACTCCTCCTACATCGGCACGAATTTTGAAGTACCAATAATCATTAATGGGTATTTAAAAATTCTTTTTCCACCCATTAACTTTGAAAAATCCTACCGAGAGATCCGTCCGTCGGATTTCCGAGCCAATCGCACCGCCGTTCTCCGTTTAACGAGCTCTATAATATGAAAACCAAAACCGATAAAATCAATAAAAGTGAAGAATACACAAAACCACACACACATCGAAATGATTCAAAGAGAAAAACCGTGGGCACTACATACACCCAAACCAAAAGATTAGCCATAAGGCACAATTAACCATGAAGTCATATCCAACTCTCCAATGACAACAAAAGGGGTCTAAATCATACATGCAGAATTTCAGCAATACATGTACTGAGAAAGAGGTTAAAGATAGTCTATCATTTCTCATCCAAATTTCGAGAGTAAGGTGCCAATTTGTTCCTCTTGAAGTCTAGAAAATTTGGCAACTTAAATTTCATTATTTCATCAAGGGAGCAAGGAGAAATCTTAAAATTACCACAAGCTATCCGAAATTGAAATCTGTACAAAGGGTCTCAAAGATGGTGAAATTTACATGATTAGAAGTAAGAATTAGCCTTTCTCTTCAACATAAAAACTATAGAGCTTTAAGTCCTGGTGATTTTTCCACAAAACTCAGCTTAAAAATCCACTCCTGCTGTCCTGGGAAGTAAAAACACTGTACCTTGCTCAAAGCTAACTCCAAAATCTCAGCTGTGAACAAAAGTTCCAAATATGGCTTAATTTACCTAAGTTAAGTCCAAAATTTGAAGTTCCTGTAAATACGAAATTTGAAGATCTTCAAGTCCTAAAAATTTTCCATTAAAAATCAACTCAAAATTCCCTTTATGCACCCCAAGGGAGTAAAAACACTAACCACTGCTCAGAAACAATCACTGAAAACAAGTGCTCCAAAGATCCTAGAATGTACCTAGTTTAGAGCTCCAATTAGGTCTCCACTTCAATAGAAAAGTTGAAGTTCTGGAAGTTATGAAGAGAACCCAGCAAGAATGACCTAGAAATTCCACTCCTACTGTTCTGGAGGCCTCCTAAAAAAAAATGCGACGAAGTGGAACAATGAACCAGCAATGACCAAGCTCCAACAATGGGGATTTCCTTAGTGGAGAAGAAGAGTGTAAAGGCTTCTTCTTGGACTCCTTAGTAGCTAGAAGGGAGAAGAAGTCCAAAAGAGGATTCCCCAGCCATTAAGCCCTCTTAAATAGGCTTAACCAGCTCCTAAAGTAAGCTTAAGGTGCACCAAACCATCTCCACAACCACCCCCCACACTCACCAACCCCCCTTGCACCAGATCCCCTGCAAGGGGGGACGGACCAAACGGCGTCCAACCCGGCAGCTAGCGCGCGGGCGCAGAGCCAGCACGGCCCGGACCACGCGCGCGCGCGCATGTGCGGGCGCGTGCGGTGCCCGGTTCACCGTTCGTGCACCGGCCGCGCTTCCGATCGCCTGGACCTGATGCAGCGCTGCCCTGCACCGCGCTGCACCCTCCGGTGTTCCGGCCGTGCGCCGGCCGCCGTGAACCCGGTCCACCGAAGCCGTACACCCAAAAACACTATTTTAACTCCAAAATGCCCTAAAATAGTGTATTTTTTACGATTTTTCGTGCTGGATCCATTTTTCACATCCATTTGATGAACCGAGGACTCCGACACACCAAAAAGGTGTGGTCAAAGCCCTCCAAACCATAAATATAACAACCACCGCACTTCCGTACACCCCCCTTCTTGCGGTTTTTCGCACTAGATCCAATTTTTGCGTCCTCTTCGCGCTCTGACAACTCTAACACACCAAAAAGGTACCAACAAGCCACCAATCCACTTGTAAAACAAATCACAAAGATCCAGGTCTTTATAGGGTAGCAGTAACCAAAGTCGCCATCTA
Organism: Tillandsia fasciculata; assembly: GCA_029168755.2. Taxonomy (NCBI): domain Eukaryota; kingdom Viridiplantae; phylum Streptophyta; class Magnoliopsida; order Poales; family Bromeliaceae; genus Tillandsia; species Tillandsia fasciculata. The sequence goes on along the minus strand of JAQOTM010001016.1, from coordinate 39,354 downwards.
GGCGGGCTATCTGCTGAACAACGTCGGTGAGCGCCACCAATTGCCTCGACAGATCCTGAACCCGTTGCTAAAGCAACCGGTTCTCTACGGCTATAGAAGCCTCGGCGGCAGTCGGCCTCACCCCTTCCTCTCCTCCGCCATCACCTGACGATCGAGTATGAGCCATACTATGTATACACGACGAAAGGGGTCAACAACCAAACAAAACCAACAACCAACCAAACCGACAAAACAAACATCATCAAAAAGGCATATTATCAATAAAACAATACTTAAACCCACATGCTCACGTGACCGGGGAACCTTGATGATTACATTAGTTGATAGCATGAAAATCAATTACCGTGGATGTTTGGACATTTGTAGAACTCAAAGAAGACATGCAAATTACGTGATTGGTGCCTTTACGCTTTGATACCATCTTAATCTGTCACGCCCCGGGAGTGGTTTGAAAGCGGAAAACAGCATAATTTTTTTTCTTCTAAAAGCCTTTACCCCCGGCACGTTCCCAGATCCGCCACATACACAAGATCACTCTACTTAAATGGACAGAGTCTCCCTTGTATATGCACGGCGTCGCATAACATACAATCACCAATCATCACCAGTTTAACACACACACAAACGGATAAGGGATTAACTAAACTTTTACATCATTCGAAGGAAAATCGCCCACTCGGCATACTCCAAGTTGAAAGGATAAAGCCACAAGGTTTTAAAATAGTGCGTACCCGACACTCAGTTTAAAAATCTTTTTCGCAATTATTTTAACTTTTTAAAAGATCTTCACATTCCACATACATCCATCACAAGATAAGAATGAAATTCTAAAAGTTCATCATCCCATCGCAATCATGGTGTTCAAGTGTTCCTACATCCATGTCACATCACAATCCACATCACAATCTGTTCAAGTGTCATGAAATCGGTATCCACTACATGTAATGATCAAAGAGGAGTAAAAAAGGGGTCACCGGAATGACGAAATGTGAGTCACTCGCGTGCCGACGCCTCTCCTCCGTCCCTGCCCGAACCTGTCACGTGGTGGGAGTCAGTGACTATAAACATAGGAAGGAGAACTGACATAATAATAACAACATGCCATGATAGGTACAAAAGTAAATAGGACATCAAACCATAACCCGGAACATCCGAACCATCCCTACCGTTTTCCCGGTTCCCCACTCGGAACCCAAGAAACAACAAACATACTCATCTCTGGTCCCTCCCGCCTGACTGACGTAGGGATCACGGGCCATCTTTTCTTACCACTTCTCCAGAAAAGAACACCCTTGTAGTGGCCAAACCGCTGGTGTACGTGACAATGCCATGAGCTCCATAATCTTGTACTTGTGAATTAGATCGCAATAGCTGTACCCAATAAAGTCAAGTGTTCTTCCTTGTCCTTTTTGTATGTACCATTTTTGCCAAAACATTCAACACCCTGTCCTTCCTTACCCTTTAAAATAGTTATGCCAAAAACACAATAAAAATGGGGAGGAGGGCCGGACTCCATGGTCCAACAATATCCTCTACCTTGGTTTGATTACCCATCTCTACCGATGAAGAAAACGATGTGCAAAAACTCCCAAAAACACCTCAAGCTTTACTCGGACGAAAACTACACCAAAAACCATTGTTAAAAACATCTTCACAACGAAATTTCGCGAATCGAGGGTCAAACCGGAGTTCCGACGGCGAAACCGGTAAAAAACATCGTTCGACGGAACAAAACGGCCAACGACGCGACGAAACGGCGGGTAAACGAAGCCGCGGCTGTCACGCCCCGGGTGTAAACCAGAACCCGGGTCCGTCTACAGATCCGCCGTGCACACGAAATTTCCCGCGTACACGAAGCGCTGGTAACCTGCTCAGATATAAGATGTACAATAAAAGAGCATAATACAGAGCTAAAATAGAAGGACCACATAGTAACTGAAATACAAGTAAAGCTGTATCAATACAATAGTCTCCCAGCTCACCAAAATAATACATCCAACTGGCTATAGCCAGACCTAAAATAAAAGGAAAGCACAATAGTCTGGGTACAATATCTGTCTAATACAATCCCTCAGCTCACAGGAGATCTATCTATTCAGCGATCCCCTTACCTCGATCAGCTGCCGACGGCCTAGCAGCTCCCGCAGACGACTCTGCAATATAAAGGAGAAGAAACAGAGAACAATAATGGGGGTGAGAACTACTAGATAAATCAGTAGCCTCCCCTAGTGGGTAAAACCTCAAACACTGACGCGCCCACTAGGACTACTAGAGGCAAAAGGAAAGGACAGTAGCATGCTATAGAGACTACTGAAAAAGAGGGAACTATCACTACTATGCCTCTACAGCCATGCCAAAAGAAATGACTATATGTATGCATCAGTATCTATCCTGCCTGCCTGAATAAACCCAATCTAGTCACCAGTGAAAACTGGTACTGCCTGCTATGCCGTGCCGTGTCGTATCGAGTATGCCAGCCCACGCATAACACCGATGCGAAAAGGAGTCTCAAGGACTCAAGAATAGTCTGCCGCGCACTCCGGAGTCGCACTTGAGGGGAGCGACCCACACGAGTAAAGTACCTCTGTAATAAGCATCCCTGTAACCAGTATCTCTGTACGGCAGGACTAGATCATGACTATGATCAAAGTGGGAAAATCCATCCACTAAAAGAAAAGCTGATACCCAAATGATGCAATAGTATTCAATAAGTGGGAAACTCCGTCCACTAGCAAAAGCCCGATCCCCAATCTGATGCAAGATAGACATCCGGTCAACCGCCTACTGTCCGCGGTTACCGTAATACCCCATAAGATCAAACTGATAAAATAATCAATCTCTCGCCAACCGCCTGATGTCCGCGGTTACCACAATGCCCCACAACCCATAATCGAGTCTAACCTGTCCCAAACTCCAAGGCCTCAACTACACTATCCCAAACCCTGCTCAAACCGAGCAACATGTATCCAGATACGAAGGAGAATAGTAAAACATGGTTTCTCCTAAGTCAAGTCCCAATAATAGTGTAGCAATAAACAGTGGCCTATCTAGGTGTCCAAACAAGCATGCAAAGGTTCGCTTTTAAAAACTGAAGGAAAGTATCGGATACTTATTTTAGAAAAAGATGCTTTTATGATAAGTCTTTTGCATGCGATGATAGGTTACAGCATATGTCCCAACAACAGTGTCCCGGTTTATCATAAATGAGCTGTCATATTATTTGTGGGGTTTACTTATGTATTTCATGATTAAAAGTATCGATTATCAGTTTAAAGTCGGGAGTCTCTAATACTCCTAGTGAGATAGTCAGAAGTGAGGTAAGCAACAACCACCCACCTCGAAAAGCAAAATCCACACCCAGGAAGCCTCCTTGCTGTCCACAGTCTCCTAACAGCGTAATCTGTTGAAAACAGTATACTACAGCACAAAACAATGCACCCGGTGTAAATACAACTCCCAAAAATACAGCCTTTGTTGTTTTTCCAAACAGCACGAAAAAGAAGGGATTTTTCACCTCTGTACCGTGCTCCAAAAAATCCAGAAAAATTACGGTTGCGTTCCTTGCGTCGAGTAGATCAAAATTGACTGTTTATTTGCCTTGATCCGATGTTCCTAGCTCAAGATATAAATCGGAGAAGTCGATGCTGTCCAGAAAATATCATAGCAAAAAAGGGGGTCAAAGGTGCCTCGGGAACCATGCCAAAAGTGCAAAACGGAGCAAAGTGATCAACACGAAAAACGAAGCCTTACCTCTTAGGAACGCGCTGCCGTAGAAATCGTTCAAAAATTCCTTCTGGTTAGCACACAGGGAATTTCTGACTGAACTGTGACGAAAAATGGGCCGAAATTGAAAATCGTCGCAGTGCGCCGTGTCATAGATAACTCGCTGTCGGAAGATCCAAAAATTCTGAAATTTCTAGGGTAGATAGAGGACAGAGAAAGGGAAAACTTTCATTAAGGGCTCACTGTCATTTTCTCTCTCTAGAATTCACAAATGGCAGAGAGAGAAAGAGGGGGTATTTATAATTGTGATGATCTGGATCTCTGCAGAGCTGTGGTAGAGTCATTGGGGACTTCGGGGGAGCCTGTACTATGTTTCGGGAAGTGGTTGTGCCTGATTGGTTACAAGTGTTGAACCTCGAGCTTTATTGGATCACTTGGGTAACCGGCTGGCCCCGTCGGATGTTTAGAAGTGTTTTCGCGCAAATCGGATATCAAATTTGGACTCGGCGTGAAATTCGGATTGAAAATACCCTTCCGGGAGCCTCCGGCAAATTTTAGGATTGGAATTTGGCAAAACGGACGCCGGATTTGGAATCAGCGCGCGAAAACGGTCAAGATGGGCTATTTACTTGTCAACTTTGAGCTTGCGGGTACTGTTCACGCCGGAACAGTGTCGCCGGCGATCGCCGGCGGCGGCCGGCAGCGGCGGAAGGCGGCGGGCAGGCGACTAGCGGCCGCGGGCAGGCGCTGAGGGCGCGGGCAGGGGCGCGGTCCACCGCGGAGGGCGTGCACCGGGAGCGGGCCACGTGGCGCTTTCTGGTTGGCCGGCGCAGCAGGCGCGGTCCACGGAATTTGGGCCCGGGTGCACGGTGAACCGGGTGGACACGTGGCAGGTGGTTATTGGTTCGGTGTGGTGCGCTCGGTCCACGCGGCTAGTGGGGCAGGTGACCGGGGCAGGTGCCGTACGCGGGCAGGTGGCCGGGAGACACGGCGACGTGCGCGGTGCACGGCGCGGCGTGCGCGGTGCACGGTCGCCGGGGGACACGTGGCGCGCCGTCATTGGTTGGCGCAGGTGCTCCGGGTGCAGCGGGGTCCGGGAGTGTTGTGGACTAGACTGTGCGGTGGGCCGGGCCGCACTGTGCGCGCCCGAAAATCCTGGGCCGGCCCGTTACTGTAGCAGCCCGAAATCTGGGGAGCGCCCGGAAGTGGGGACATAGATGGAATTACTTGAATTGTTTTTCAGCCTATATAAACTCCCAATCCGAGCTGCCTTCTTTCCCTTTTTTCTCCCAAACCGAGCCTCTTCAGCCCAAGCACATTTCAAGCAAAAATCTTCATCTCTAAGTCCTTGATCTCCCTGCCAAGTTTCAAGAGTTTTGGAGGCACGAATCCCGAGGTTCCCCATTTTACGGTGCGGCGCGACGTTGCTTCCTAGTGTTCTTCTTCGGCGCAGCGATCGTATTTTTGCTCCCCTGGGCTACCCCGACATCATTTTCCTGCGATTCTTGGACCAGTAGACTCCTAAGAGGTAGGACTTCATCTTTCGTTTTGGTCGCACTTTCCCGTTTCGAGGTTTTGGCACGGATCCCGAGGCAAACAGTGACCCCATCTTCTGTGTGGATTTACTTGACAGCAACGGAGTATTTCGGCCATATCTTTGCGCACGAGCGTCTGACGGAAACGAGCTTATACAACTTTTTCATCTACGGATCGCAAGGAACGCGCTCGTATTTTTATTGGATTTTTGTGAATTTTATTTCGAGGTGAAAATTACTGTTTTCTCAGTGAACAGTAATCTGTCCTTAATACAGATTTTTATATGAGTGTGCCCCCTTGCCGAATTTTTATCTTGATGTACAGAACTCGGATTTGGGCGTGCAAGGTACCGTTGCGAAGCTATCGACGCGAGGATCGCCGTGATATTTTTATTGGAATTTTATGGGCACTTTCTGCAGGTGATAATTTAACAGTTTCGAATCCGAGGTTGTATGTGGTTACAAGAGCATTAATTGGGAGCCTTGGTGTAATTAGTGAGCTTTGTATTGTATCAGGAATATTACGGGTGTGCCAAAATTGTGGGAGCAAGGATTTGGAGTTTTTGGTATTTTCAGCTGTACGGATTGGGACAGTTGCACTTCAGGTGGGTGGTCGTTGTTTACCTCTATTTTGACATGCTCACTAGGAATATTAGAGTGATCCCTTTATTTGGACATGCATGCTTAAGTAATCTAAAATTGTGAGCCCTTCATATGGAAATTACTATTGTGGATATTTGATAGTGGTTGGGACTTATACATGTTGGTATGGATGGAATGTTAGCGTTTAACCTTGCATGTGGATTGGATTATTTATTTTGGATTATATGATTATCCTGTTAGTGGTTGGTACTATTTGAGGATTTTATGACATGCATAGGTGGATAGTGATGCTTTATCATGGAACATGGATTATAGACATGTGTGGTTGGATAATGTTTTAGCATGATGGTTATATCTATGCGGAGTTATTAATTGTTACACATGTGGAACCACTATTAAACACCTTTTCCTTTATTTCCTTGAGAACACTTGCATGCTTGTTTGGTCACCTAGATAGGCCACCTTTTTCTGCTACACTATCATGCTGGAATTGACATAGGAGAAACCATGTTTATTTTCTTTTCTCCTTTTTACTTAGACCTTTGAGTCTGGTTGCTCGGGTTCGAGCAGGGGTTTGGGTTAGTGTAGCGAGGACCTGAGGGTCGGTGACAGGTTGTGTTTGATTATGGGTTGCGGGATTATAGCGGCTACCGCGGACAGTAGGCGGTTGACCGGATGTCGAATGTGGGACATGATTGTGATTGTGGGTATTGCGGCGATCGCGGATTTTGGGCGATCGACCGGATGTTCATTTGTGCATCAGATTGGGGGATCTGTGTTTCTTTAGTGGAGGGTGTGTTCCACCGGGGCTTTACTGTTGTGATTTTGTCACGCCCCGGGGGTTATATTTTAGCGGAAACGGTACACAGAGGTAAGCGTAAGGTGCGTACAAAATTTTTTTCTTTAAAACCTCCTTCCCCGGCGCGTGCCCAGACCCGCCACATATACAGATTCACTCGAAAGTCGGGCAGAGTCTCCTCTGTATATGCACGGCGTCGCGGCTATTACAACCGTCAAACACAAGCAATCACTTCCAATTAATCACAACAGTTCGAAGTAGTATGGTGCATGAAGACAAACAATACCCGTGGCCAGTCAAGTTCAAAGTATAAACTCACTGTTTTGAAAACAGACCCACACGGTCTGAGGTTTTGAAAACCGATTTGGAAAATGGCATAAATCCACAAGGTTTGGGAAAACGGGCCCACCCGACCCTAGACTTTTGAAACCAGTTTACGAAGTCCTTTTTCTTTTGTTTTCTAGTTGATTTGTTTAGAAAACGGCCAACCGGGAATGATAAGGAAACAGTAGTGCGTAACCAGAATGAAAGTACTCAACATCCACACGACCCCACGAGGGTATCGAGAACCACACAATAACCTACAAATCCGAATGAAATGCAGAGAAAGTAAGTACAACAGCATACTAGGGCCGCCTCGGCCCGACTGCTACCGCCTCGGCCTCACCGTCGCCTTCCTCTACCCCCTGGAGGTACCTGTCACAGAGTGGGTAGTCAGCGACACTATCACAAAAATAGTACTAAAGCAGTAAAGTAGTACCAAACCATGAAGTAAGACTAGCCGAAATAACCGCTCTACTCGTAACGGTAACTCGCAACCACCTGTACCACCTGTAACATCTGCACCCCGGTAACACCTGTAACACCTGACCGCGTCGGGATCCAATCCCGGCGGTCCCACACCTGACCTTATCGGGATCCAATCCCTATAGGTCCCACCGCTCGCACCTTCGTGCCTCAAACCCCACACCTACGGGGGCCCCACTACGTCACCTCGTGGGTAAACACGGGTCAAAGACCGCCTTTCCGGAAAAGAGCACCCTTTGCGGTGGCCAAACCGCGGATGCGCGTGTCGCACTCGAGCATAGTAACAAAACACGGGGTAATATAGTAAACCATAGAGCCATCAGTGTTAGTACAGGTTAACATAATATTTAATATCCTCCCCGGAACACTAACATTACTAAACCTCGGGAGAAAAAACCCACCTTGTTGTCGCGCTCCTGACCGATGTTAGGTTCTCTCGCGTCTCGGGTACCCGCCCGGGCCTACACGAATCTGTCATATAGGAGTCAGGAATTAAAGACTTGTCAGATTAACGATTAGAACGCCCGGCGCCCCCTCACCTTGTGCACAAATCGCACACGTATGTGCCTGGTCTCGCACGGTTGGGCGGTGTACTAACTGCGCGTGGTGCCGTCCGCATGCGGTGACGCCCGCATGCGGCGTCGTCCGCAAGCAGCGGCGCCCGCATGCGGCAGCCCGCATGCGGTGCCGCCCGCACCCGCATGCGGGGGCGCCCGCATGCGGCGGCGCCCGCATGCGGCAGCCCGCATGCGGTGCCGCCCGCATGCGGAGGCGCCTGCGAGCGGCGGCGCCCGCATGCGGCAGCCCGCATGCGGTGCCGCCCGCACCCGCATGCTGGGGCGCCCGCGAGCGGCGGCGCCCGCATGCGGCAGCCCGCATGCGGTGCCGCCCGCACCCGCATGCGGGGGCGCCCGCAAGCGGCGGCGCCCGCATGCGGGGGCGCCCGCAAGCGGCGGCGCCCGCATGCGGCAGCCCGCATGCGGTGCCGCCCGCATGCGGAGGCGCCCGCTAGCGGCGGCGCCCGCATGGGTGGCTCCGGGTGGTGGCGACTTCCCTCCCTTGCTCCTAAGAGGACCAAGAAACAAGAACCCTAAGCCATGCTTACCTCGATTTCGTTGGCTAGGGTTGAACGAGGGAAGACTCGCCCCGTCTGGTGTGCCCGGTCCCAAGGCAAAGGATGTACGGTGTTCCTCCTCCTCCTTGATTGCTCCACCGGTTACTCCACGCCGATTGACAGCGGTAAGGAAGGTTTGGGGAATGGAAAGTTTGGGAAATGGTTTTCGCTTTTCTTTTGGGGTTTCGTACGCAGGGGGTTTAAGGGGAGTTGTGGGGAAGTGGCCGGTAGTTGGGGGAAGTGGTGGGAAGTGGGGCGGTTAGTGGGTAGTTGTGGGGAAGTGGTGGGAAGTTGGGGCGGTTAGTGGGTAGTTGTGGGGAAGTGGTGGGAAGTTGGGGCGGTTAGTGGGTAGTTGTGGGGAAGTGGTGGGAAGTTGGGGCGGTTAGTGGGTAGTTGTGGGGAAGTGGTGGGAAGTTGGGGCGGGAGTTGTACGACGGAAATAAAAAAAAATGCGGAATTGATTAAAACGGGTGCGAACCGGGGTCCGACCCGCCTCAAAAACCGTGCTGGTTGCCTGAATCGTTAGCCAACTTCCGGAATTTATTCTGGAAGCACCCGACGTCGGAATTCAAATCCGATTGCACCGCCATTCTCCGTTTCGCGAGCTTTATTAACTAGAAATACCCGCGAGTCCCGACGGTCTGACCGGGAACAAGAAATTATGGATCACCCTCCGAGTCTAATTGAACAATAAATAAAACCAAAAGCGGACTCAAGCAATTATTTTAAACCAGTGGTTACTACATCACTCACCTCTTAAAACGAGTTTCGTCCTCGAAACTCATTCCTGGTTCTCGGTGAAGAGATGGGGGTAACCCTCCCTCATCTTCGATTCCAGCTCCCACGTCGCCTCCCGCTCCTCGTGGTTGTTCCAGAGCACTTTCACGTAGGGGATGACTCGGTTTCGAAGTGTCTTGCTTTCTCTTGCTAGGATCCGCACCCGGGGTTTCCTCGAAGCTTAGGTCCTCCTTTAGTTCGAGCGTCGAGACGTCCAGGACATGCGACGGGTCGGGAAGGTATTTCTTAAGCATCGAAACGTGGAACACATCGTGAATCCGATCGAGGTTCGGTGGTAGGGCAAGGCGATAGGCTACTGGGCCAATCCGTTCCAGGATCTCGAATGGCCCCACAAACCGCGGGCTCAGTTTGCCTTTTAACCCGAATCGCCTGATTCCCTTCGACGGCGAGACCCGCAAAAACACGTGTTCCCCCACCTGGAATTCTAAGTCGCGGCGTCTCCGATCCGCATAGCTCTTTTGTCGACTCTGGGCGGTTAGTAAGCGCTGTTTGATGAGGCGCACCTTCCCTTCCATTTCCTCCACCAAATCGGGTCCCAAAATTTTTCGTTCTCCCAAGTCGTCCCAACAGATCGGGGATCGGCAGCGTCTCCCGTATAAGGCTTCGTAGGGTGCCATCTGAATGCTGGCCTGGTAACTATTGTTGTACGCAAATTCTACAAGTGGCAGGTAACGCTCCCAACCGATTCCCCAATCAAGTACACAGGCCCGAAGCAGGTCCTCTAACGTCTGTATCACTCGCTCTGACTGCCCGTCTGTTTGAGGGTGGAAGGCTGTGCTGAACTGCAACTTAGTCCCTAAGGCTTGTTGCAGACTCTGCCAAAACTTTGATACGAAACGCGTGTCTCTGTCTGATGTGATCGATGCCGGTACTCCATGTAATCTCACAATCTCGCTGAGGTAGACTTGGGCCAACCGCTCTCTGGTCCAAGTTGTGTGAATCGGCAGGAAGTGCGCTGACTTGGTTAGCCGGTCCACCACGACCCATATGGTGTCATGTCCTTGTTGTGAGCGCGGAAATCCGGTGACAAAATCCATGGTGATATGATCCCATTTCCACTCCGGTATCGCTAAGGGTTGTAACTTTCCCGCCGGCCGTTGATGTTCCGCCTTTATCTGCTGGCATACCAAGCAATGAGCTACATATCGAGTCACATCTCCCTTCATCTTGGGCCACCAGAAGGTCTGTTTGAGATCCTTGTACATCTTTGTGCCTCCTGGATGCGCTGCGTAAGGGGCGCTGTGTGCCTCATATAGAATTTCCTTCTTCAATTCTGGGGTATCCGGCACGCAGATCCGTCCGCGAAACCGTAGAGTGCCGTCGCCTTCTACCGAAAAATCTCCTTCCCGATCCAGTGAGATTTTATCTCTTACGAGCTGTAAATACGAGTCCGCCTGCTGCCCCTCTCGTATCCTCTCGAGTAGGGTTGGCTTGACCACCAAAGTTAAAAGTTGCGCAACCGTGCCGGCTGGCACTACTTCCAACCCTAGTCGTGAGAATTCTGCGATCAAACTGTTCTGCTCAGTTATCGCACCTGCTGATTCCCCTTCCGGTCGTCCCTTCCTACTCAAAGCGTCCGCTACCACGTTCGCTTTCCCAGGGTGGTATTGAATTGTTAGGTCATAATCCTTCAGTAATTCAAGCCACCGCCTCTGCCGCAGGTTTAGTTCCTTTTGGGTGAATAGGTATTTAAGACTCTGGTGATCTGAGAAAATGTTACAATGGACACCAAAGAGGTAGTGTCTCCATAACTTCAGGACGAAGACCACCGCAGCCAGCTCTAAATCGTGTATTGGGTAGTTTCTTTCGTGCCGCAGAGCTACGGGGGGGGAACAACTGCAGGGAGCCGACCCCCCAAACGGTGGAGGACACCGTCGGGAGCACGGAGCGCACCTACGGGAGAGCCGAGGCCAAGAGACAGGCCTTGTGTAATCTGCGGGGGAGCGCACCGAGTGTTGGAGTGTCCCCAGAGAGGCGATCATTGCTTCCGTTGCGGCAAGCAGGGGCACTTCCGCCGCAGCTGCCCCCTTGTCGTGGGATCAGCCTCCTCCGCCGCTTCCACGCCTTCACCACAACTCGCGGGGCGGGGGAAAGCTCCTATGGGGTCGACCTCTAGGCCCCCGGCTACGCGGCACGAAGAGGATAGGCAGCCTCAACCGGGCGGGCGAATTTATTCCATGACCCGCCAGGAAGCGGACCCGCCGGAGCACGTACTTGCAGGTATAACTTCGATTTCAAATTCACGCGCTAGAACCCTCTTTGATACTGGGGCAACACACTCGTTCATTTCACGCGAGTACGTGTTTTCGCATGACCTCGAGGAAACACCTCTCCAAAGTAAGTTGACGGTCCAGACCGCGGGTGGAACACTAGAGGCGACTAGCTTGGTAGCCACTTGCCCGATTAAGTTAGGGCGGCTATGTTGCCCTTGGGATTTAATAGTAATTCCCTTGAAGGAGTACGACGTTGTTTTGGGCATGGACTGGCTCTCAAGGTACCAAGTGCTTATCGACTGCGATAAGCGGATGGTACAACTACAAGAACCAAGTTTCCCTAAGAATGCGTACCTAGCATGCAAGAGCACCTCCTTCCCGGCAGTCATCTCGGCGGTTCGAGCCAGGAGTCTGATAGAGGGTGGGTGTGTGGCCTTTTTGGCATCGGTAGATCTGGTTACCCGACCCTCGACGACACCTTCAGACATCCCGGTGGTGAGGGACTTTCCCGATGTCTTTCCGACGGAGCTGCCTGGGATACCCCCTGAAAGGGAGGTGGTGTTCCCTATTGAACTCTTGCCAGGTACTCAACCCATAACGAAGGCACCTTACCGAATGGCCTTCGCGGAGTTGAAGGAGTTAAAGGCGCAACTGGAAGACCTCTTGGACAAAGGGTTTATCAGGCCGAGTGTGTCACCCTGGGGCGCACCAGTGCTTTTTGTACGGAAGAAGGATGGAAGCCTGCGACTTTGCATCGACTACAGAGGAATAAACAAAGTCACGGTGAAAAACAAGTACCCCCTGCCCAGAATCGACGACCTTTTCGACCAATTACGCGGAGCGACGGTCTTCTCAAAGATTGATCTACAGTCAGGCTACCACCAGCTTCGGGTTCGGAACGAGGACATTCCGAAGACCGCTTTCCGGACCCGGTATGGTCATTACGAGTTTACGGTCATGCCGTTCGGACTTACGAACGCCCCCGCAGTCTTTATGGACATGATGAACCGGGTCTTCAGACCATTCTTAGACCGTTTCGTGGTGGTCTTCATCGACGATATACTAATCTACTCTTCCACCGACGAGGTAGGTGCTAGTCCGGCCGTTGCTGCCGGTAGAGGGGCTGCCCCTACCCCGGCCCCGGTCGCTTGCGGTGCTGTGGCCGGTGAAATTGGTCCTTGTGGAGGGGCAGGAGTGACTGGTGGCTGCTGCGTCAGTTGGCGCACATGTTCCGTAAGGGTCGCCAGCTGCCCCGCCATCTCCCTCAATTGTTGCCGCAGGAGCTGGTTTTCTGCAGCCGCTGGTGTCGTCGCATCCGCCCCTACATCCTCTGCCGATGCTCTGGTTCGGACCATTGTCTGTACAGACACACCACCCAGACTTAGCACTCAACTCTACTAGAAAGAACCACCGTAATATCGAGAAGGTAAGGAAAACGTTATCTACAAATCCCCTCCCCGATCTCTCACGTCCTAATTCTTAAACCCTGCATATTTCATTTATTTGTAGTTAAGTGTGATGTCTCGGTGGATGTTGGGCCGCCACTGTTGTGATTAAAGTGAAGTCTCTGATACCATCTTAATCTGTCACGCCCCGGGGGTTATATTTTAGCGGAAACGGTACACAGAGGTAAGCGTAAGGTGCGTACAAAATTTTTTTCTTTAAAACCTCCTTCCCCGGCGCGTGCCCAGACCCGCCACATATACAGATTCACTCGAAAGTCGGGCAGAGTCTCCTCTGTATATGCACGGCGTCGCGGCTATTACAACCGTCAAACACAAGCAATCACTTCCAATTAATCACAACAGTTCGAAGTAGTATGGTGCATGAAGACAAACAATACCCGTGGCCAGTCAAGTTGAAAGTATAAACTCACTGTTTTGAAAACAGACCCACACGGTCTGAGGTTTTGAAAACCGATTTGGAAAACGGCATAAATCCACAAGGTTTGGGAAAACGGGCCCACCCGACCCTAGACTTTTGAAAACAGTTTACGAAGTCCTTTTTCTTTTGTTTTCTAGTTGATTTGTTTAGAAAACGGCCAACCGGGAATGATAAGGAAACAGTAGTGCGTAACCAGAATGAAAGTACTCAACATCCACACGACCCCACGAGGGTATCGAGAACCACACAATAACCTACAAATCCGAATGAAATGCAGAGAAAGTAAGTACAACAGCATACTAGGGCCGCCTCGGCCCGACTGCTACCGCCTCGGCCTCACCGTCGCCTACCTCTACCCCCTGGAGGTACCTGTCACAGAGTGGGTAGTCAGCGACACTATCACAAAAATAGTACTAAAGCAGTAAAGTAGTACCAAACCATGAAGTAAGACTAGCCGAAATAACCGCTCTACTCGTAACGGTAACTCGCAACCACCTGTACCACCTGTAACATCTGCAACCCCGGTAACACCTGTAACACCTGACCGCGTCGGGATCCAATCCCGGCGGTCCCACACCTGACCTTATCGGGATCCAATCCCTATAGGTCCCACCGCTCGCACCTTCGTGCCTCAAACCCCACACCTACGGGGGCCCCACTACGTCACCTCGTGGGTAAACACGGGTCAAAGACCGCCTTTCCGGAAAAGAGCACCCTTTGCGGTGGCCAAACCGCGGATGCGCGTGTCGCACTCGAGCATAGTAACAAAACACGGGGTAATATAGTAAACCATAGAGCCATCAGTGTTAGTACAGGTTAACATAATATTTAACATCCTCCCCGGAACACTAACATTACTAAACCTCGGGAGAAAAACCCACCTTGTTGTCGCGCTCCTGACCGATGTTAGGTTCTCTCGCGTCTCGGGTACCCGCCCGGGCCTACACGAATCTGTCATATAGGAGTCAGGAATTAAAGACTTGTCAGATTAACGATTAGAACGCCCGGCGCCCCCTCACCTTGTGCACAAATCGCACACGTATGTGCCTGGTCTCGCACGGTTGGGCGGTGTACTAACTGCGCGTGGTGCCGTCCGCATGCGGTGACGCCCGCATGCGGCGTCGTCCGCATGCGGTCCCGCATGCGGCAGCGCCCGCAAGCAGCGGCGCCCGCATGCGGCAGCCCGCATGCGGTGCCGCCCGCACCCGCATGCGGGGGCGCCCGCATGCGGCAGCCCGCATGCGGTGCCGCCCGCATGCGGAGGCGCCTGCGAGCGGCGGCGCCCGCATGCGGCAGCCCGCATGCGGTGCCGCCCGCACCCGCATGCGGGGGCGCTCGCGAGCGGCGGCGCCCGCAAGCGGCGGCGCCCGCATGCGGGGGCGCCCGCAAGCGGCGGCGCCCGCATGCGGCAGCCCGCATGCGGTGCCGCCCGCATGCGGAGGCGCCCGCTAGCGGCGGCGCCCGCATGGGTGGCTCCGGTGGTGGCGACTTCCCTCCCTTGCTCCTAAGAGGACCAAGAAACAAGAACCCTAAGCCATGCTTACCTCGATTTCGTTGGCTAGGGTTGAACGAGGGAAGACTCGCCCCGTCTGGTGTGCCCGGTCCCAAGGCAAAGGATGTACGGTGTTCCTCCTCCTCCTTGATTGCTCCACCGGTTACTCCACGCCGATTGACAGCGGTAAGGAAGGTTGGGGAATGGAAAGTTTGGGAAATGGTTTTCGCTTTTCTTTTGGGGTTTCGTACGCAGGGGTTTAAGGGGAGTTGTGGGGAAGTGGCCGGTAGTTGGGGGAAGTGGTGGGAAGTGGGGCGGTTAGTGGGTAGTTGTGGGGAAGTGGTGGGAAGTTGGGGCGGTTAGTGGGTATTTGTGGGGAAGTGGTGGGAAGCTGGGGCGGTTAGTGGGTAGTTGTGGGGAAGTGGTGGGAAGTTGGGGCGGTTAGTGGGTAGTTGTGGGGAAGTGGTGGGAAGTTGGGGCGGGAGTTGTACGACGGAAATAAAAAAAAACGCGGAATTGATTAAAACGGGTGCGAACCGGGGTCCGACCCGCCTCAAAAACCGTGCTGGTTGCCTGAATAGTTAGCCAACTTCCGGAATTTATTCTGGAAGCACCCGACGTCGGAATTCAAATCCGATTGCACCGCCATTCTCCGTTTCGCGAGCTTTATTAACTAGAAATACCCGCGAGTCCCGACGGTCTGACCGGGAACAAGAAATTATGGATCACCCTCCGAGTCTAATTGAACAATAAATAAAACCAAAAGCGGACTCAAGCAATTATTTTAAACCAGTGGTTACTACAGATTTACTCCTGCTTTTGGTACTTATCTTACCGGCGCGGTTATTGCCCGGTAGTGTTTTGATATGGATTTTACCGGCGCGGTTATTGCCCGGTAGTACTTTCCTCGAGTGGGTCGCTCCCCTCGAGTTCCCCTCCGGAGGCCGGGGTCGGACAGTTATTGACGGTTTTGCTATCACATCGGCGCGGCTTATTTGCCCGATGATGAGGGCGGCAGCAGGAGTTTTGCTATCACATCGGCGCGGCTTACTTGCCCGATGATGAGGGCGGTACAGATGGGTTCATCTGGGACGGTGGTTATTGTTGGTTATGGTTATTCCAGTTTAGGACTGCATTTCTAGAGGCATAGTAGTGGTAGTTTCATTTCTTCGGCAGTCATTATTTCTTACCACTCTTCTTTCCCTTTTGCCTCTGGTAGACCTAGTGGGTGTGTCAGAGTTTGAGGTTTTACCCACTAGGGGAGGCTACTGGTTTACTAGTAGTTCTCACCCCCATTCTTCTTTCCTCTTTTTCTTCTTCCTTGTTTTGCAGAGTCTTCTGTGGGTGCTACTGGACTTTCAGTGGCGGGTCGAGGAGAGAGGACGGCTGTGTAGATAGATCTCGAGGCAGGATGAGCGTGTTAGCTGGACTGTTGGTGTACCCAGGTTTTCCTCAGACGGTTGTACTTTCACTTTTGGGACTGGCTTTTGCCAGCAGGTTGTATTTATTTATTGTGAGCTGGGAGAGACTGATGTATCATTTATACAGATGTATTGTATTTTATTTCCAGCTTCAGTCTGAGATGTATTAGTTTTAGTTCAGCTCTGTTTTTATTGCTCTTTTATTATATCTTTTATATCTGAGCAGGTTGTTGACGCTTCGTGTGCATGGGAAATACCGTGTGCACGGCGGATCTGTAGACGGGCCCGGGTTCTGGTTTACACCCGGGGCGTGACAGATTAAGTTGGTATCAGAGCTTAGGGATAGGTCAGTTGGGACTTAGGAAACCCTAGGCTTTTGGGCGGACCCTAGGATGTTAGTGCGTGAGAGACGCGACATTTTGCGAAAGTCGATGATTTATTTATTTGACTCTTCCTGTGAGTGAAGAGGGATCGACATATCCTATTTTTGTTGGACAGTTATGTTGGCTGCAGACAACATAAAGTTACAAAAATAGAGGGATGTCTTTGACTTTCGCTAGATTGGGTCGAGTGTCTGGGTGTGCTGAATTGCGGTTTTGTCGTGGTGAGCGGTGTCTCCCCGACGTTGGGGCTCTGACCCGATTGCACCTTGGTGCGGCAGTTGGGCCTGAGCTGGTTGTTTCGGGCCGGATACCCAGATTGGAGTCTGGGGGCTCCGGACCCGAAGGGTAGGGGTGTTGGAGGCAGATCAGCGGAGCAGCGCGGTGACCCAGTTGTCGGAGCAGCGCAGTGGCACAGTTGTCGGAGCAGTGGCACAGTTGTCGGATCAGCACAGTGGCGCAGTTGTCAGATTAGTGCAGTGGCACAGTTGTCGGACTAGTGAGTAGCCCCTCCGTGCCGACGTTTAGTGCCAGGGCACCGAGGAAGGGTGGACCGTTGACAGCAGGGAAAGCTGTGGGATTGCATTGGAAGAGTGAGCCAATTTTGGCGGATGAGTCGCCCCGATTTGTGGAATTGAGAATGGAGCCTTTGGAGGCAGGGTCTTGTTCGGTGGGGGATTGAGAGTACTAGGGACGCCTCATTGGAGTAGGCGCCGGGTATGGAGCGTGGCATTGTAGTTCCTTTGGATTGGGGGGAATCTGCCGCCTGAGGTGAGTTCGGATTGAGGCGCTTGGCGCCGGGTGTTGGAGGACAGGTCAGTCGGATGAGGCATTCCCGATCTCCTGTTCCAGGATAGTGGATTTTGAGACCGTCAGATCACATGGGTTCCAGCGGTCAGTGTGGTGGTAGGTTTGAGTTGTTCCGGGCTCTTGGGTTCGTATCTTTTGATACGAGAGGATTTCCCTCCGTGGTGGGTAGTGCTTTTGCTTCATTGCTTGGGTTAGGGGTAGGACGGTTACCGGGTGTTCGGGAGGTCATATTCCCGATCTGCGGCACGTGGGGGAGAGTTGTTGGTCCTGCCCGGTGCAGCTTGAGTCCTGGATTTTGCCGGTAGACCTGAGGGTCTTGACTCAGCTGCGGGATGTTGTTGTGGTACCTGTTGGGCTGGCTGGTTCGGTTTTTCTTTCGCGGCGGCTGATTATGCCGCAAGGACAGTTTTCTTGGGGAGCCAGGCCCGGAGGTGTTGGTGCACTTGGGTTACTTGAGGGTTATCTTCGCCTCTATAGTTTTGACTCCGGGAGCGAGGCGGGTGTTTCACAGTGGATGAGTAGACTCTTGGCTGGTGTGGTTGAGGGACCTACGGCGGCGCTGGGACTCGGGGATACCCCCTTTGGTTGCGAGTTCCCAGCTGTTCTCCTATCGGAGTGGTCTTGCATGTCACTAGTTTGGGAGTTGAGGACACAACTCCAGGATTCGATGTTTTGGAAGTTTGTCAGATCAAGTGTGTCGCCTTTGGGGCGCCGGTGCTATTCGAGTTATGGAAGGTTGGTTCACTTCGGCTTTGCGTGGATCCCCGGGAACTAGATGAAGTGACCATCTGGAGCTACCACCCTTGTCGAGCATGGTGGATTTGCAATCTGGTTTTTCGACTGCATATGGCCGTGTGTTGATGCCGGAGAGTTGGGGAATTGCTTCTACACCCCGATGGTTTAAAGATGGGAGATCAGAGTCTACGTGATCAGTTGGGGGACTTATATTGGATACCTTGGGAGTACAGAGGTATTGGGATCAGGCTTTTGTGTCCATGGACTTGTGGTTGGATTATCGTGGCCCTGGGAGGAGCGGATGCTTGTACCAATGCAGACTATTTGGTAGCCCGAGCGGTTAGCCCAGCTGTACTTGGATGAGGTGGTGCGGTTTTCTGGAATGCCCGCCTCTATTTTGTTCTAATTAGAGACCCGAGGGTTGTATCACGTCTCTGGAGGAGGTATTAGCCAGCCTTGGGAGCTTGAGTGGTGGATGATTGGATCTTTACCCCCTCTATTTGGTTGAGGTTTCGGGTTGAGGATTGATTTTAGTTTCGAGGACGAAACTTTCTTTTAGTGGGGGAGGATGTGATGATCTGGATCTCTGCAGAGCTGTGGTAGAGTCATTGGGGACTTCGGGGGAGCCTGTACTATGTTTCGGGAAGTGGTTGTGCCTGATTGGTTACAAGTGTTGAACCTCGAGCTTTATTGGATCACTTGGGTAACCGGCTGGCCCCGTCGGATGTTTAGAAGTGTTTTCGCGCAAATCGGATATCAAATTTGGACTCGGCGTGAAATTCGAATTGAAAATACCCTTCCGGGAGCCTCCGGCAAATTTTAGGATTGGAATTTGGCAAAACGGACGTCGGATTTGGAATCAGCGCGCGAAAACGGTCAAGATGGGCTATTTACTTGTCAACTTTGAGCTTGCGGGTACTGTTCACACCGGAACAGTGTCGCCGGCGATCGCCGGCCGCGGCCGGCGGCGGCGGGCAGCGGCGGAAGGCGGCGGAGGGCGGCGGGCAGGCGACTAGCGGCCGCGGGCAGGCTGTCACGCCCCCGGGGGTTTTTGAGTCATGTGAAGCGGAAAAACGTGTCTATTTTTTTTTCTTTTTAATAAGGAAACATAATCTTCGACCCCGGTGCGTGCCAGACCGCCACATACGCAAATTCACTCTGTCCACGGACAGAGTCTCCTTTGCATATGCACGGCGTCTTATTTACAACATGTCATTCAATCACAAATATTATGCATCAATTCCCAACCAACAACCATACCGTAGACGTTCACCATCAATTATAGCAAGTTAATTAAGCGGCATCACTGTTTGGAAAGGATAAAGCCCAGAGTTGAAAACCCGTGCCCACACGGCACTTCATTTTGAGAAAACATTTTCGCAATCCTTTAACTCATCATGAAAACATGCCGCACATAAGAACACTACTAAAGTATCATACTATAACCTACACCTCATCCACAGAGCTAATACAAGTTCACAACTAAGCCATCCACAAGCAAAATAAAGATTTATGCATAAGGAAATGAGTTGGAGTCAAAAGAATCAAGATAACCAAGTGTCCGACTACGGTCCTCACTACGCAGTCCCACCGTCACCCCGGCTGACGCACCTAATAGCAGTACCTGTCACGGAGTGGGTAACGTCAGTGACAAACAAAGTAGATGTCTAATAGTAACAAGAAGGGAAAACAAACCGAATACACCGAGTACCCCGTAACCTTTCGTTAAACCCCCTGTGCATATTTTAAGCTGGGCACCAGTCCCAGAGTACCTGTCGGGGTGACTAAAGTCCCCCCTCGTGCACAAACACCTTTTTGATGCTTTAACCACTTCACGGGGCTAGTGCGGCCCCTATAGCAGCCGTGAAGAGGTCCTCACGGCTCCCACTCCTTTGTGAGGCACACGGGTCAAAAAGACCACTTTTCCAGAAAAGTACACCATGCGGTGGCCCGGTCCGCCAGTGTACGTGCAGCATCCGTCACCGGATTGCCAAAATTGGCGTGTAGTGAGCACCGCGACCGCAGCCGCTTAAATTGTCAGATAAAATATCTTTAATCGAAAGGTTAGCTTACCATCTACTTTGTTAGGTAAATTAAAGAATACTTTAATGGCGATAAATGCACTTACTGCACTTGTTGCACTTATGGCAACTCTACCCACCTGGTTGGAGAGAAGACGGGTCACCCGAGCCCTTTGCACTCTCCCGCTGCGCACCCGGACCTATATAAAGTCCGCACGGACACTAAGGTCAGAAAATATACTAACATATCGCAATAGAAAAATACCCCACATTATTATTTACAAAAGTCCGGCACCGTCCCGCTGTCCGGCGGGGCACCCATGCCTTGAACGGCCGTCGCCGTCCGTCGGAGCCGCGCATGGCGGGGCTCCGCGGACGGCGTCCTCACATAAATATCGGCTGACGGGATATTAAATCTTAAAATCTGACCACCGGTTATTTAATCACCTTAAATTCTGACCACCCGATTATTTAACCACCCTTATTAAATTTTAGTCACCGATTATTTAATCACCTTTATTAAATAATCTTGTGGGAAACAAATCCCCGATTTAAATATCCCGATTTTATCTCTTATCTAATGCACGAGATAAAATCCCACAATTTAAATCCTAAATTAATTCGTACGTAGGAGGATTTAAATTTCCCTCACCGGATAATTAGTTAATTAATTAATTAATTACCCCTACGAGATAACCCATCTTATCTCTAACGGGTGCAAGATATTTTGCACGGTCCCCGATGCGTGACTAATTACCGCAACGCTAAGGATCCCGTTCCGGGAGATCCCGATATCGGATTTCGAATCCGATCGCACCGTCGGTCATCGTTTTTCGCGCTCTATCGCAGGAAAATACACACACCTAGTCCCGGCCGACTTAAGAAAATTAAATAAATTTTATTTCGCTTAAGGCCTAAGCGATTACATGTGAGTTCAAAAATACCCGAAGGGTCGGATCACTACACCACTCACACTTTATAAAAAGTTTCGTCCCGAAACTTAAACTCAAACCTCACTAAACAGTTCGGGAAAACATTCCCTCATTTTCGACTCCAGTTCCCACGTCGCCTCGCGCTCCTCGTGGTTGCTCCACTGGATCTTCACGTAGGGGATCGTTCGGTTGCGCAGCTTCTTGTCCTCTCTTGCCAAAATCCGCACTGGCGTCTCCTCGACGCTCAAGTCCTCTCGCAACTCAATGGTGGAGGCATCCAAGGCATGAGAGGGGTCAGCGAGGTACTTCCGGAGCATCGAGACATGGAACACGTTGTGGACTCGTTCGAGGTTCGGGGGCAGGGCTAACCGGTACGCCACCGGTCCCACGCGCTCTAGGATTTCGAACGGTCCTACGTATCTTGGGCTCAATTTCCCCTTTATGCCGAAACGTCGGTTTCCCTTGGAGGGTGAGACCCGGAGCAGCACGTGCTCGCCTACCATGAATTCTAAGTCTCGGCGTCTGTTATCTGCATAGCTTTTCTGTCTGCTTTGGGCGGTCAGCAGCCTTTGTTTAATTAATCGCACCTTTGCTTCGGTCTCCTCCACCAAATCTGGGCCCAGGAACTTTCGCTCGCCTAAGTCATCCCAGCATATCGGAGACCGACAGCGGCGCCCGTACAGTGCCTCGTACGGCGCCATCTGAATGCTGGCCTGGTAACTGTTATTGTAGGCAAATTCCACCAGGGGCAAACACCGTGCCCACCCTTCGCCCAAGTCCAGAACGCATGCTCGAAGCATGTCCTCCACGATCTGTATCACCCGCTCTGATTGTCCATCGGTTTGCGGATGAAAGGCTGTGCTGAAGTGTAACTTGGTTCCCATTGCTCGTTGTAGACTTCGCCAAAAGTTCGACACAAAACGTGTGTCTCTGTCCGACGTGATGGATGTTGGTACACCGTGCAACCTCACTATCTCGTCGATGTACGTTTGCGCCAGTCGTTCCCGAGTCCATGTCGTGTGTATGGGCAAAAAGTGGGCCGATTTTGTCAAACGGTCCACGATCACCCATATCGCATCGTGTCCCTGTGGCGACCTCGGAAATCCGGTTACAAAATCCATGGTAATCATGTCCCATTTCCACTCGGGCACCGGTAAAGGTTGCAACTTTCCTGCCGGCCGTTGATGTTCGGCCTTCACCCGTTGGCACACTAGGCAGTGCGCCACCAATCGCGTTACGTCTTCCTTCATTTTCGGCCACCAGAAGGTTTGCTTGACGTCTTTGTACATCTTCGTTCCCCCGGGATGCGCTGTATATGGGGCATTATGCGCTTCCCGCAGGATCTCCTCCTTGAGCTCCGGTAGATCCGGCACGCAAATTCGCCCCCGAAATCGTATCGTGCCGTCGGAGCTCACCATAAAGTCGCTCTCCTCGTCTGTGTTTATCCTACTTCGCACCAGCTGGAGCTGTTGGTCAGTCGATTGGCCTTCGAGAATCCTGTCCAGCAGAGTAGGTCTGACCACCAGCGTCAAAAGTCGTGCGACTGTCCCTGCCGGGACTACCTCTAGTCTTAATCGCGAAAATTCCGCAATCAGGCTGTCCTGCCGTGTGATGGAGCTTACATCTACCTCCACGGCCTGTCCTTTGCGGCTCAAGGCATCGGCCACCACGTTGGCCTTTCCCGGGTGATAGTGGATCGTCAGATCGTAATCCTTTAATAGCTCCAGCCACCGCCTTTGTCGCAGATTTAGCTCTCTTTGGGTGAAGAGGTACTTGAGGCTCTTATGATCCGAATACACATTGCAGTGTGCCCCGTACAGGTAGTGCCTCCAAAGCTTGAGCACAAACACCACCGCTGCGAGTTCCAAGTCGTGCACGGGGTAATTCCGCTCATACTCCTTGAGCTGCCTTGACGCATAGGCTATGACCTTTCCCCGTTGCATGAGCACTCCACCCAATCCATTCCGTGACGCGTCGCAGTATACTTCGTAATCCTCCCCAGGCTCTGGCAGGGCGAGAATCGGGGCTCGCGTCAACCTATCCTTAAGCTCCTCGAAGCTTCTTTGACACTTGTCCGTCCAGACAAACTTCTCCCCCTTTTTCGTTAAACGGGTTAGGGGGGTGGCTATCTTGGAGAAGCCCTCCACGAAGCGCCGGTAATACCCGGCTAATCCTAGGAAGCTTCGAATTTCCGTCACCGTGGTCGGTCGGGGCCAGTCCGTTACCGAATCTATCTTCTTTGGATCCACCGCGACTCCGGCCGCTGAGATCACGTGCCCCAAGAACCCGACCTCTCGGAGCCAAAACTCACACTTTTTGAGTTTGGCGTAGAGTTTCTGTTCCCGTAGGGTCTGGAGGACTGTGCGCAGGTGTTCTTCATGTTCCTCGTCTGTACGGGAGTAGATGAGGATATCGTCGATGAAGACCACCACGAACAAGTCCAAGAAGGGTTTGAATACCCTGTTCATCATATCCATGAACACTGCCGGGGCATTTGTGAGCCCGAACGGCATTACCGTAAACTCGTAATGGCCATAGCGAGTACGGAAAGCCGTTTTGGGAACGTCCTCCCCCTTGACCCGGACCTGATGATAGCCCGACTGTAGGTCAATCTTTGAGAACACCGTCGCCCCCCGTAACTGATCGAAGAGGTCATCGATCCTTGGTAGGGGGTACTTATTCTTGACCGTCACTTTATTTATCTCTCGGTAATCGATACACAACCGGAGACTCCCGTCCTTTTTCCTTACAAACAGGACGGGTGCGCCCCAAGGTGATGCGCTTGGTCTGATGAATCCTTTGTCCAGGAGGTCCTCCAACTGCGCCTTGAGTTCCTTCAGCTCCGCGAAGGCCATCCTGTACGGTGCCTTGGTGATGGGCTTGGTGCCGGGGAGCAATTCAATTGGGAAGTCAACTTCCCGCTCCGGTGGCATTCCGGGAAGCTCCGCCGGAAAGACATCCGGGAATTCTCCTACCACGGGAATTTCCGAATGCGGGGGGACGGGTCGGGTGGCTAGATCTACTGAGGCTAGGTAGGCCACGCACCCGCCCTCTATCAACTTCCTAGCTCGTGACGCGGAGATGACGGCAAGAAAGGACGTGCTCTTGCACGCCAAGTACACGTTTTCTGGGAATCCCGGCTTCCGCAGTTGCACCTGTCGCTTCTCGCAGTCGATGACCGCCTGATACTCGGTAAGCCAGTCCATGCCCAAGACCACGTCGTAATCTTTTAACGGTATGACCACCAGATCCCAGGGGCACGACAACCTTCCCAACCGTATCGGACACGAGGTCACCAGGCCGGTTGCCGCAATGGGCCCCCCAGGAGTCTGGACGGTCATTAACACATCCAGAGGACTACCTTCTAACTGATGGGCTAGCGCAAAGGTACGGGAAATAAAAGAGCGAGTCGCCCCAGTGTCAAAAAGAGTTCGAGCTCGAAAACTAGAGACGGAAGTAATACCTGCCACCACTTCCTCTGGCGGTACCGTTCCGTGCTGGTCCATAGAGTAGAGTCTCCCTCCGGGTTGCGGTCGCGATCCTCCTTCTGTTCTTGGTGCTGAGGGTCGCGGGGGCATTCCCGTTGGCGCCTTGCCCCGTCCCGGTGTCTGCGCCGTTGGAGTAGAGGCTGCGGAAGATGCCGTCCCAGGGTTCAGGGGACAGTTGAATCGGAAGTGTCCCTGTTTACCGCAACGGTAGCAGTGATCTTGCTTCTTAGGGCATTCAGTCACCGGATGCGACGCTCCACAAATAATACACGGCTTGTTTGCTGGTCGAGGTCTCCCGGTCGGCGCGCTCTTGTTTCCCTGCTGCGTCTTGGGATATTTTGGGGGCCGGCTCCCGCCAGGAGGGCCCCCTCCCGGGTAGGTCTGCGTTCGTTTCTTTCCCGGTTGTTTTCCGATCCCTCCCGTCGAGCTCGGGTCATGGCGAATCCCCGCTCCACGATGGTGGCCCTATCCACCACCTCACGGAACGTGCGCAGGTCCGCCGCCTGAACCATCTCGAAGATGTCGCTCCGCAGCCCATCCACAAAGAGACGGGCCTTGTGAGGTTCATCCCGTACAGCAAACGGGACGCAATTGACTAACCTCACAAACTCCCTCTGATACTCCACGACTGGGCGGTTCCCCTGCCTGATGTTCTTCAAATCGTCTTCCAGCTGCCGCTTGACGCTTTCAGAGAAGAACGCACCAAAGAGTTCTTCCCTAAAGACCGACCATGTCGGCAACGGGTCGTTGGTGGTCGGATCCGGACGTACCGTCTTCCACCAGATGCGTGCATTCCCCTCCAGAAAGTGAACAGCTAGTGGAACCCGCTCTTGTTCCTCTATTAGCAAGTCCTCGAAAAGCTTATCCATGGTATCCACCCACTTCTCGACGACCCACGGGTCGGTCGTTTCTCCCTCGAAGATGGGTGGGTCATGCTTCTTGAACGCGGTCAGATTTGTCCTGATCCTTTCCCGCGTCGCTCGCAGCTCCGCGGCTCCTCCTGCGGTGGCGGATCCCCCAAGGGTAGGGGTTGTCCCTGCCTCCCCCGCTGCCGCTCCCAACACGGGCCCCGAAGTCGTTGGGGTGAGCACTTCCCTTGGGGCTGGGGGCTGCTCCGTCGTCGTACCACCCGCCCCTTGGGGTTCCGTAGTGGGTGCTGTGGTTTCGGGCGGAGGGGTCGGTTGACGTTCGGTGGTTGCGGTAGCCTGTCGCTGCGTCAGCTGACGCACGTGCTCCGTCAGCGTTGCTAACTGTCCGGCCATTTCCTGCAGTTGTCGCCGGAGGGTCTGGTTTTCTGCGGCGGCTGGGGCCGCTCCGTCCGCATCTGCATTTTCGGTGAACGACCTAGTCCGAACCATTGCGTGCTGGTAACAAAGAAACCACGTCAATCCTATGGCTATATCCCTAGCACATCGTCTCACGGTTTCACCTATGTTACGTTCCCGTTTCCCCGTACTCTCTCGTACTACACCTACACCTTGGTTATCTCATTTCCAATTTGCTTGTGGTACCTAGCACTGTGGATGTAAATCACGTCTACTATGGTTGTGGTTGTATCTCTCTGATACCATTTAATCTGTCACGCCCCCGGGGGTTTTTGAGTCATGTGAAGCGGAAAAACGTGTCTATTTTTTTTTTCTTTTTAATAAGGAAACATAATCTTCAACCCCGGTGCGTGCCAGACCGCCACATACGCAAATTCACTCTGTCCACGGACAGAGTCTCCTTTGCATATGCACGGCGTCTTATTTACAACATGTCATTCAATCACAAATATTATGCATCAATTCCCAACCAACAACCATACCGTAGACGTTCACCATCAATTATAGCAAGTTAATTAAGCGGCATCACTGTTTGGAAAGGATAAAGCCCAGAGTTGAAAATCCGTGCCCACACGGCACTTCATTTTGAGAAAACATTTTCGCAATCCTTTAACTCATCATGAAAACATGCCGCACATAAGAACACTACTAAAAGTATCATACTATAACCTACACCTCATCCACAGAGCTAATACAAGTTCACAACTAAGCCATCCACAAGCAAAATAAAGATTTATGCATAAGGAAATGAGTTGGAGTCAAAAGAATCAAGATAACCAAGTGTCCGACTACGGTCCTCACTACGCAGTCCCACCGTCACCCCGGCTGACGCACCTAATAGCAGTACCTGTCACGGAGTGGGTAACGTCAGTGACAAACAAAGTAGATGTCTAATAGTAACAAGAAGGGAAAACAAACCGAATACACCGAGTACCCCGTAACCTTTCGTTAAACCCCCTGTGCATATTTTAAGCTGGGCACCAGTCCCAGAGTACCTGTCGGGGTGACTAAAGTCCCCCCTCGTGCACAAACACCTTTTTGATGCTTTAACCACTTCACGGGGCTAGTGCGGCCCCTATAGCAGCCGTGAAGAGGTCCTCACGGCTCCCACTCCTTTGTGAGGCACACGGGTCAAAAAGACCACTTTTCCGGAAAAGTACACCATGCGGTGGCCCGGTCCGCCAGTGTACGTGCAGCATCCGTCACCGGATTGCCAAAATTGGCGTGTAGTGAGCACCGCGACCGCAGCCGCTTAAATTGTCAGATAAAATATCTTTAATCGAAAGGTTAGCTTACCATCTACTTTGTTAGGTAAATTAAAGAATACTTTAATGGCGATAAATGCACTTACTGCACTTGTTGCACTTATGGCAACTCTACCCACCTGGTTGGAGAGAAGACGGGTCACCCGAGCCCTTTGCACTCTCCCGCTGCGCACCCGGACCTATATAAAGTCCGCACGGACACTAAGGTCAGAAAATATACTAACATATCGCAATAGAAAAATACCCCACATTATTATTTACAAAAGTCCGGCACCGTCCCGCTGTCCGGCGGGGCACCCATGCCTTGAACGGCCGTCGCCGTCCGTCGGAGCCGCGCATGGCGGGGCTCCGCGGACGGCGTCCTCACATAAATATCGGCTGACGGGATATTAAATCTTAAAAATCTGACCACCGGTTATTTAATCACCTTAAATTCTGACCACGCCGATTATTTAACCACCCTTATTAAATTTTAGTCACCGATTATTTAATCACCTTTATTAAATAATCTTGTGGGAAACAAATCCCCGATTTAAATATCCCGATTTTATCTCTTATCTAATGCACGAGATAAAATCCCACAATTTAAATCCTAAATTAATTCGTACGTAGGAGGATTTAAATTTTCCTCACCGGATAATTAGTTAATTAATTAATTAATTACCCCTACGAGATAACCCATCTTATCTCTAACGGGTGCAAGATATTTTGCACGGTCCCCGATGCGTGACTAATTACCGCAACGCTAAGGATCCCGTTCCGGGAGATCCCGATATCGGATTTCGAATCCGATCGCACCGTCGGTCATCGTTTTTCGCGCTCTATCGCAGGAAAATACACACACCTAGTCCCGGCCGACTTAAGAAAATTAAATAAATTTTATTTCGCTTAAGATCTAAGCGATTACATGTGAGTTCAAAAATACCCGAAGGGTCGGATCACTACACCACTCACACTTTATAAAAAGTTTCGTCCCGAAACTTAAACTCAAACCTCACTAAACAGTTCGGAAAACATTCCCTCATTTTCGACTCCAGTTCCCACGTCGCCTCGCGCTCCTCGTGGTTGCTCCACTGGATCTTCACGTAGGGGATCGTTCGGTTGCGCAGCTTCTTGTCCTCTCTTGCCAAAATCCGCACTGGCGTCTCCTCGACGCTCAAGTCCTCTCGCAACTCAATGGTGGAGGCATCCAAGGCATGAGAGGGGTCAGCGGGGTCCGGGAGTGTTGTGGACTAGACTGTGCGGTGGGCCGGGCCTTACTGTGCGCGCCCGGAAATCCTGGGCCGGCCCGTTACTGTAGCAGCCCGAAATCTG
Source organism: Tillandsia fasciculata (assembly GCA_029168755.2). Lineage (NCBI taxonomy): Eukaryota > Viridiplantae > Streptophyta > Magnoliopsida > Poales > Bromeliaceae > Tillandsia > Tillandsia fasciculata. The sequence goes on along the minus strand of JAQOTM010001016.1, from coordinate 10,695 downwards.
GGGAGCGCCCGGAAGTGGGGACATAGATGGAATTACTTGAATTGTTTTTCAGCCTATATAAACTCCCAATCCGAGCTGCCTTCTTTCCCTTTTTTCTCCCAAACCGAGCCTCTTCAGCCCAAGCACATTTCAAGCAAATCTTCATCTCTAAGTCCTTGATCTCCCTGCCAAGTTTCAAGAGTTTTGGAGGCACGAATCCCGAGGTTCCCCATTTTACGGTGCGGCGCGACGTTGCTTTCTAGTGTTCTTCTTCGGCGCAGCGATCGTATTTTTGCTCCCCTGGGCTACCCCGACATCATTTTCCTGTGATTCTTGCACCAGTAGACTCCTAAGAGGTAGGACTTCATCTTTCGTTTTGGTCGCACTTTCCCGTTTCGAGGTTTTGGCACGGATCCCGAGGCAAACAGTGACCCCATTTTCTGTGTGGATTTACTTGACAGCAGCGGAGTATTTCGGCCATATCTTTGCGCACGAGCGTCTGACGGAAACGAGCTTATACAACTTTTTCATCTACGGATCGCAAGGAACGCGCTCGTATTTTTATTGGATTTTTGTGAATTTTATTTCGAGGTGAAAATTACTGTTTTCTCAGTGAACAGTAATCTGTCCTTAATACAGATTTTTGTATGAGTGTGCCCCCTTGCCGAATTTTTATCTTGATGTACAGAACTCGGATTTGGGCGTGCAAGGTACCGTTGCGAAGCTAACGACGCGAGGATTGCTGTGATATTTTTCTTGGAATTTTCTGGGCACTTTCTGCAGGTGATAATTTAACAGTTTCGAATCCGAGGTTGTATGTGGTTATAAGAGAATTAATTGGGAGCCTAAGTATAATTAGTGAGCTTTGTATTGTATCAGGAATATTACGGGTGTGCTAAAATTGTGGGAGCAAGGATTTGGAGTTTTTGGTATTTTCAGCTGTACGGATTGGGACAGTTGCACTTCAGGTGGGTGGTTGTTGTTTACCTCTATTTTGACATGCTCACTAGGAATATTAGAGTGATCCCTTTATTTGGACATGCATGCTTAAGTAATATAAAATTGTGAGCCCTTCATATGGAAATTACTATTGTGGATATTTGATAGTGTTTGGGACTTATACATGTTGGTATGGATGGAATGTTAGCGTTTAACCTTGCATGTGGATTGGATTATTTATTTTGGACTATATGATTATCCTGTTAGTGGTTGGTACTATTTGAGGATTTTATGACATGCATAGGTGGATAGTGATGCTTTATCATGGAACATGGATTATAGACATGTGTGGTTGGATAATGTTTTAGCATGATGGTTATATCTATGCGGAGCTATTAATTGTTACACATGTGGAACCACTATTGGACACCTTTTCCTTTATTTCCTTGAGAACACTTGCATGCTTGTTTGGACATCTAGATAGGCCATCTTTTTCTGCTACACTTTCATGCTGGAACTTGACTTAGGAGAAACCTTGTTTGCTTCTTTTCTCCTTTTCTTAGTCAGGTGGTTCTTGTTGCTCGGGTTCGAGCAGGGGTTTGGGATAGTGTAGCGAGGACCTGAGGGTCGGTGACAGGTTGTGTTTGATTATGGGTTGCGGGATTATAGCGGCTACCGCGGACAGTAGGCGGTTGACCGGATGTCGGATGTGGGACATGATTGTGATTGTGGGTATTGCGGCGATCGCGGATTTTGGGCGATCGACCGGATGTTCATTTGTGCATCAGATTGGGGGATCTGTGTTTCTTTTAGTGGAGGGTGTGTTCCACCGGGGCTTTACTGTTGTGATTTAGTCCTGCTTTTGGTACTTATCTTACCGGCGCGGTTATTGCCCGGTAGTGTTTTGATATGGATTTTACCGGCGCGGTTATTGCCCGGTGTGCTTTCCTCGTGTGGGTCGCTCCCCTCGAGTTCCCCTCCGGAGGCCGGGGTCGGACAGTTATTGACGGTTTTGCTATCACATCGGCGCGGCTTATTTGCCCGATGATGAGGGCGGCAGCAGGAGTTTTGCTATCACATCGGCGCGGCTTTCTTGCCCGATGATGAGGGCGGTACAGATTGGGTTCATCTGGGACGGTTGGTTATTGTTGGTTATGGTTATTCCAGTCTAGGACTGCATTTTAGAGGCATAGTAGTGGTAGTTTCATTTCTTCGGCAGTTTATTTCTTACCACTCTTCTTTCCTTTTGCCTCTGGTAGACCTAGTGGGTGTGTCAGAGTTTGAGGTTTTACCCACTAGGGGAGGCTACTGGTTTACTAGTAGTTCTCACCCCCATTCTTCTTTCCTCTTTTTCTTCTTCCTTGTTTTGCAGAGTCTTCTGTGGGTGCTACTGGACTTTCAGTGGCGGGTCGAGGAGAGAGGACGGCTGTGTAGATAGATCTCGAGGCAGGATGAGCGTGTTAGCTGGACTGTTGGTGTACCCAGGTTTTCCTCAGACGGTTGTACTTTCACTTTTGGGACTGGCTTTTGCCAGCAGGTTGTATTTATTTATTGTGAGCTGGGAGAGACTGATGTATCATTTATACAGACGTATTGTATTTTATTTCCAGCTTCAGTCTGAGATGTATTAGTTTTAGTTTAGCTCTGTTTTTATTGCTCTTTTATTATATCTTTTATATCTGAGCAGGTTGTTGACGCTTCGTGTACACGGGAAATACTGTGTGCACGGCGGATCTGTAGACGGGCCCGGGTTCCGGTTTACACCCGGGGCGTGACAATAATGGGTCAAAATCCCTATTCGGGCTCCACACCAAATCCGGGCCAAAACAGAAAACACCATTCCGGCCAATCAGAATGCGCCACGCCTCACAAAACAGGAAACATCCGTACGGGCAAATGAAATCGCGCCACGTGTCCCCCGCCGCCCACGTTTTCCACGCGCCCGGCGCACGTGGGCGGCTGTGCGCCCGCCAGTCTACAGTAGCCACGTGTCCACGTGGCGCACGCGCCCGGCCTACGCGCCGGGTCTTCCGGATCCTGTCGGCCAATGGGGTGACGCCACGTGTCGCACGCCAGCCGCCTCCCTTGACGCCGTCCAGCCAATCAGGAGCTGACACGCGGCAGTTTACATCTTCGGTGCACCCGGTGCACGCCCATCCTGTGGACCGCGCGCCTGCGCGCCTGCCCGCGGCCCTGTTCCGCCCCTGCGCCGCCGCCTGCCGCCGGCCGCCAGTCGCCGGAACAGTAATTCCGGCGGTCGGAAACACTGTTCCGGTGAACAGTACCCCAATGTCGAAAAATTAAAGTAAATATACCATTTTGATCGTTTTCGCGCGCTGAGTCCGAATCCGCCGTCCGTTTCTTCAAATTCTCATCCGAAATTTTGCCGAAAGCTCCCGAAAGGCCCACTTGATCCAATTTTCGTGCCGGTTTCATTTCTGAAGTCCGTTTTCGATGCTGCAAGCTCCATTGCACTGTGTAGGTGTCACGCCCCGGGGTCGAACTGCGACCCGGGCTCGCTAACAGATCCGCCATCTGTACGGAAACTGCCGTACAGACGAAGCGTCTAACCTGCAAAAGATAGAACTACAGCTATACAGATATCAGAGCGGGTAATAAAAGCTGTAATATAAAATCTCACTACTAAAAGCTGAACATAAAAACAAGTCTATCTCCCGAATACAAGATGATACAAATAGCCAACAACCTATACAATATCTACCAAAACCACAGGGGAGATAGCTAAGACTAGAAAATCAATACATGATCAACTCCCACAGTCCGGGATGGTACATCTACCTCACTTTAAAGTAATAATGCTGGTAGGGAACTATCACGCGACTCCCTGTCCTCGGTCCGTCAAGCCAGCTCGGGCAGGAACGGAAGAAAGCCTCAGCAACCTGTCACCGACAGAGGGTGTGAGAACTACATCCTACAGTAGCTCTCAGTGGGTACCGTCTCCAAGAACCACGGTCTGCCCACTAAGTCTACTAGAGGCATAAGATAACAGAATGAAACTGAAATAATGAAAGAGTAAGCTGGAAAATATCTACAGCTATCATGCCTCTATCTACTATGCTCAACGAGAAAGAACACAGATGATGGTATGCATCCACTCCATACTGACACTATGTCATAAGTACTATGCTCAAAGGTATAACCGATCTATGACACATGATATGCATACTCTCTCACATAACACCCAATCTCTATGACTGCCACATAGGGTTCAGTCAAGCCTGCGCCTATCGACTAGGATCGCACCTACCCACCACCCCACATCCACATGAGGACGGGATTTACGTGGGGCGTCCTGTCCGACTATCTCAAGCGAACTCTAGTGTATCAACTAGTCGCATCGTCGCAGCCTCGTCAGGCTCGGTATCATCATCGCACCCGGGGCGTAGCTCGAGGGGAGCGACCCCACCGAACTCAAGTAACTCAAGTTGTCACGCCCCGGGTGTAAACCAGAACCCGGGCCCGTCTACAGATCCGCCGTGCACACGGTATTTCCCGCGTACACGAAGCGCCAAACCTGCTCAGATATATAAGAGATATAATAAAAGAGCAATAAAAACAGAGCTAACTAAAACTAATACATCTCAGACTGAAGCTGGAAATAAAATACAATACATCTGTATAAATGATACATCTGTCTCTCCCAGCTCACCAAAATAAATACAACCTGCTGGCAAAAGCCAGTCCCAAAGAAAAGTACAACCGTCTGAGGAAACATGGGTACACCAACAGTCCAGCTAACACGCTCAACCTGCCTCGAAGTCTATCTACTCAGCCGTCCTCTCTCCTCGACCCGTCGCTGAAAACTCAGCAGCACCCGCAGAAGACACTGCAAAACAAAGGGGAAGAGAAAAGAGAAAGCAGTGGGGGTGAGAACTACTGTAAACAGTAGCCTCCCCCTAGTGGGTAGACCTCAACTCAAATGTGCCCACTAGGACTACAAGAGGCGAAAAAGATGAACAAGGGTGGTAAGCTGTAAATATGCCAACTGATGATGTAGGAAGCTACCACTACATGCCTCTAAATGCCAGCTAGGAATATAGCTAAATATATGCATCAGAAAGTAAATGCCTGCCTGCCTAGACCCAATCGATACACCAGTAAACACTGGTACTGCCTGCTGTGCCTGCCTGTCAAATCGGGTATGCTGGCCAACGCATAACACCGAAGGAAAGAGAGTCCCGAGGACTCGAAGCCTGTAAAACGCACACTCCGGAGTGGCACTCGAGGGGAGCGACCCACACGAGTATAATGCCTGGGTAACAAGTACCAAAATAATGCCTGGGTAACAAGTACAAATCAGCAGGACTGGATCATGACTCTGATCAAAGTGGGAAAACCCATCCACTAAAAGGAGACCCGATCTCAACCCGATGCAAGATAAACAAATAGTGGAAAACCCCATCCACTAAAAGGAGACCCGATACCCAATCTGATGCAATAACCACTGTCTGGTCAACCGCCCAAGGTCCGCGGTTGCCGCAATACCCTGCCACCAAGCCTGCCTGTCCCAAAATCCAAGATCCACAATCGGGTAGAATAATCGATATCCGGTCAACCGCCTACTGTCCGCGGTTGCCGCAATACCCTGCCACCAAGCCTGCCTGTCCCAAAACCCACAACTGTCTGACTACACTATCCCAGCCCCTGCTCGAACCCGAGCGTACTATCCCCCAAATGTAGACAAAAGAAGAGAAAGCATGGTTTCTCCTAAGTCAATGCCATCATGATAGTGTAGCAGAAAAAGGTGGCCTAACTAAATGTCCATCAAGCATGCAAAGTCCATTATTAAAACAGGGTTTAAATATTATGATCTTTCCCCCATAACAGGGATGCCACTATTAAACTTCCATCCGCAAGTAATCCCATGTCCATTATCACTTAAACATAAGAGGTCCCAATGTGTACAAGCAATATAGTCCAATTCCCAATTACCCTGCCATTTTTACTTTTTACCGGTTCATTTAGCAATGTACTAAAAGCAACTCAAATAGGCCTAGTGGGGACATCACAAGTAGGAGGTTAAACAACGGTACCCACCTCGAGCGCTAAATCCAAGTCCTGACAGCGAAGTCCGCGCCCGATCCTCAACGTCCTCGCAAAACTGTGCCAAAAATCCCAAAGAATACACACACAATTACTATCCAAGTTAATCCCAAAATCTGTCCCCAAAATCAGATTCACTGTTCAGCCATTTTTACCTGCGAAATGTGCCCACAAAATTCCCAGAAAAATACCACTGCGATCTACGCGACGAACCGGTCGAAACGAGTACCTGCACGTTTTCCCACGATTTTTCTGTGCTGAGAACGAAAATCGACAAGAGGGGCATCCCAAAGCAAATCGATCACAAAAACTGAATCTGAAGATACTGTAAAAAGGGGTTCTCACCTTCAGGGAAATTCCACAACAATCAAGAAAATCAGAGAGATTCCTTGCGATGCGTAGATGCAAATCCCCTTTTGAATCGCCTCAATCCGATGTCCGGTTGCGGAGATATCTCCAAAACAATGCTGTGCTGTCCAAAATTTCACCCCAGAAAATGAGGTCACAAGATGACCCGAAAAACCCATGAAAACCTCGGAATGGGGGAAAACCAGTAGAAATAAGAAATGTAGCCCTACCTGTTACGAAGACGATGGCGCAAGAATCGCTGAAAAATACTGCCTGGTTAGCTCGGGAGAGCTAAAACACTGTCGCTGCGCCGAGGAGAATCCAGGAATGCAACGTCGCGCCGCGCCGAAAAATCCAAATCTCGAAGTGCGTGCCACCACAAACCCTCAAACTTCACCAGGAGATGGAGAACTCGAAGAGGAGCAACTTTGCTGAAGACACCTTGGTGAGATGAGGCTCGGAAATGGTGGAAAAAGCATGAAGAAGGGAGCTCGGGCTGCTTAAATAGACCTCACCACTTGAACAAACAATTGGAAAAATGCCGCCTGTGTCCCAACTTTCGGGCGCCCGAAAGTTTCCGGCGCGCACAGTGCGGCCCGGCCCAAACTTTCGGGCGCGCACAGTGCGGCCCGGCCCAGCCGCCCCGTCGGACGGGATCCTACAATCCGTCCGACCCGCCTCCCCCCGCTGCCACGTGTCGCCCAAACAGCCGACAGCCGCTGCGACCACTCCTGCTGCGCCACGTGGCCACCTCCGGGAGTCGACACGCGTCCCCGACCGTCGTACCGCCGCGCCTGCCCGCACAGTCTGCGGCCGCTGCCCCCCTGCCCGCACAGTTGACCGTCCAATAGTATCGCGCCACGTGTCCTGCCTCTGACCGGTGCACCCGGTGCACGAACTCCTGAAAACCGAACCAACCAGAGCCTGCCACGTGTCCACCCCGGTGCACCGTGAACCAAAGCCAACCGGAATACTCCGTGGACCGACGCCTGTGAGCCAGCCAATAGTAAGGTGCCACGTGTCCTCCGCCTGGTGCACGCCCGCGCGGTGGACCGGCCGCCTGCCCGCGCCCCCGCCGCTGCTGCCCGCGCCCTCAGCGCCTGCCCGCGGCCGCGCGCCGCCTGCCCGAGCGCCTCCGCCGCCTTCCGCCGCCGCCCGCCGCCGCCGGCCGCCGCCGGCGATCGCCGGAAATACTGTTCCGGCATGAACAGTAACCCGAAGCCCAAAATGCCGTAAATACACCGTCTGAAGCGTTTTCGCGCGCTGAATCCGATTTTGACGTCCGTTTCGCCAAATTCTCACTCTAAAAATTGCCGAATGCCCCCGGAAGGTATTCTTAGTCCGAAATTCGCGCCGAGCCCAATCTCAATATCCGTTTTGCGCGCAACCACCTCTAAACAACCGATGGGGTCCCCTGATCACCCGCGTGATCCATTTGAAGCCCGGAGTCCAACACTTGTGTCCAAATTGGCGCCCGAACACCGCCGACATGCCCCGTAGGCCTCCAGAAGCTGCCGGTCACCCTGAAAAGCCCCAAATACCTCCCGCACACTGCGTAGATCTCCAGTAGCCACCTCAAAGCACCGCAACAGCTCTGCGGAGATCCAGGTCATCACATCCTCCCCCACTAAAAGAAAGTTTCGTCCTCGAAACTGGAGTCATTCCTCAACACGGAATCTCAACCAACAGGGGGTACATATCCAGTCATCCACCACTCAAGCTCCCAAATCTACCAAATACCTCATCCAGAGACACGATGTAATCCTTGGGTCTCTAACCAGAACGAAACAAAGGAGAACACTCCCGAGGACCACGCCACCTCAACAAGGTACAGCTGGGCTAACTGCTCGGCCATCTAGTAGTCTGCACCGGTACAAGCATCTGCCCCTCCCAGGGCCTTAGATAATCCAACCACAAGTCCAACAACACCCAGCTCAACCCGAGTACCTCGGTACTCCCAAGGCATCCGATATCAGTCCCCCAACTGATCACGTAGACTCTGATCTCTAATCCAAAACCGTCGGGATGTAGAAGCACATCCCTAACCCTCCGGCATCAACACTCAGCCATGAGCAGTCGAGAGAACCAGATTGCAAATCCAACTTTCGCGGAGATCCAATACCCTTGAAGCTGGTAAAACAAATCCTGCTTGACAGAAGGGTGCTAGCTCCCGATGGTCACTTCATCAAATTCTTACGGGTCCTCACGAAGCCGAAGTGAACCAACCTTCCACAACTCGAATAGCACCGGCGCCCCCAAGGTGCCACACTTGGCCTGACACAAATCCAACACATCAAATCCTGGAGTTGGGTCCTCAACCCCCAAACTGGTGTCATGCCAAACAACTCCGATAGGAGAACAGCTAGGAACTCACAACCAAAAGAAAAGGAATATCACCAAGTCCCGATGCCGCCGCAGATCCCTCAAACACACCAGCAAACAAGCTACTCACCCACTACGAGACATCCGCCTCGCTTACAAGGTCAAAACCAAACAGGCGAAGATACACTCAAACACCCAGGTACACCAACACCTCCAAGCCTGGCTCCCACGAAAACCGTCCTCGCAGCATAATCAGCTGCCGCAAAAGAAAAGAAAACGGGCCAGCCTAACCGTCCAAAGTACCAAACCAAGCCCACCACTAGGTCAAGACCATCAGGCCTACAGGTACAACCAAGGACTCAACCGCACTGGGCAGGACCCACACACTCCCCCCCAGGTGCAAAAGATAGGGAATACGACCTCCCGAACACCGGGTAACCGTCCTATCCCTAACCCAAACAATGAAGCCAAACACTACCCACCAAGAAGGGGAAAACCTCTCGTATCTAAAGATACGAACCCAAGAGCCTGGAACAATTCAAACCTACCGCCACACTGGCCGCTGAAATCCATGTGCTCTGACGGTCTCAAGAATCCACTATCCAGAAAAAGAAATCAGGAGTGCCTCACCCGACCGACCTGTCCTCCAACACCCTGCGCCAGCGCCTCATCAGAACTCGCCTCAGGCAGGCAGATCCCAATACAACGGAACTGTAGATGCCACGCTCCTATCCCGCGCCTATCCAAAAGGGTGTCCCAAGGACTCTCAATCCCCCACCGAAACCAGACCCTGCCACCAAAGCTCCATACACAATCCCACAAATCGGGGCAACTCATCCGCCAAAACTGCTCACGCACTCCTTCATGAAATCCCACAGTTCCCCTGCAGTCAACTGTCCACCTTCCTCGGTGCCCCAGCACTAAACGTCGGCAAGAAGGGGCTACTCGCTGTAGAGTTATTTAGGATCCACAAGGATCTAAATAGGTACTATCAAACACCTAGAGGGGGGTGAATAGGTGTAATATATAAAAACCAATCTCAGTGCAAAAATAAAAAATAATGCGGAAAATAAAAATCAACACACCGAGATTTACGTGGAAACTCCAATCCAGGAGAAAAACCACGGGACCAACACGCAATAACAATCCACTAAGAATGAAGAATAACAAGGTGATTACCGACTCCACGGACTCGACCCCTCCTTCAACTTCTTCGGACCTTGCGCTGACCGGTTGGATGTCCACGCAATAACAATCCACTAAGAAAAGAAGAATAACAAGGTGATTACCGTCTCCACGGATTTAACCCCTCCTTCAACTTCTTCGGACCTTGCGCTCCACCGTTTGCACGTCCACTGCACACGTTCGAATCCACGAACGCCACTCGAATCCACGAGCACACGTTTCGAATCCACGAAACGCCTTCAACACACCGAATCCACGATGCCACGTCGAATCCACGACGCAAACTCAGCCGGTAAGAATATTGGCTTCGATGGTGATCCTTTGCTTAGATTATCAATGAAGATCCATGGGAAAAATCTCTAAGCAAAGATTAGATCAATTCGACAAAAGATATGTTCTTGAAAGAACCGTCGAATTGACCTAAAAGAGGCTATAAAGAAGAACGATAAAAACCTAGCCTCTAGGGTTGCTCTCAAGTGTTTTATAAATTGATCGGCCGTGCTCCCCACGTTTTTGAGAAACCCTAAATGTCTATTTATAGTTTAGAAACCTTTGGAAAGAGATAAGAATCAAAAACATACCTTATCTGGAAATTTTCAGGACGGCGATCCGGATCGGGATTACTGCGATCCGGATCGTCGTAACGAGATTGACGATTCCAGAAATCCAAGGGTTCGGGATCCGGATCGCAAGGCCCGATCCGGATCGTTCATGAATTTCAGCAACATCCAATGTTCGGGATCCGGATCGGAATAGGCTTGGATCCGGATTGGATTTGCACATGAACTAATACCCTTCGGGATCCGGATTGGATCTGATCCGGGGATCCTGAACATGTCCCATGTCCAGTTTTTGATC
>JAQOTM010000608.1:61823-134718 GCA_029168755.2 Tillandsia fasciculata | reverse complement strand
AATAATAATAAGAAAAAACTAGAGGAAGAGAAATCTTAAGATTTACTAGATTGTGGAAAAAATAATATAAATTTTAGGAAACTACTATAATCCTAACCGCACATTCTTCATCCAAAGGATTTGTAAAATTATAAATATAAAAAATTTTTTACTTATAAAAGTATAATACCGGATCCTATATATATATTCTATTAGGCTGCGTTTTTGGTTCGGGGATAAGGAAAAATTTAGTTATACCGAGGATAGGTATAAGTTTAGTGGTATTAGCCGGAACTAATTTCTGTTGGTGTGGTTTAAGAAAATTGTGTTGGTAAGTATAAAGAGGAATAAGAAGAATAAAGAGGACAAAAATTTTAATTTATGATTAAATTTTACTGATATGATTTTAAATATTTAATTTAAAAATATTTATTCAAAAAATTATTAAATTTATAGTTTAATTATATATAAAAAAATTATTAAAAAAATTTATTTATAAATTTATTTAAAATTATATGATAAATGATAAAAATTAAAGTTATAAATTTTTTAAAAGCTATTAAAATTTAAAATTTAAAATTTAAAAATTTATAAATATTAAAAATTGTTAATTTTAATTGTCTTAAATAATTAGTAATTATCTAAATACTTAAATAATTAGTTAATAAAATAATTAAATTAATAAAATATTGGATTAATTAAAAGTTAAAATAATAATTAAAATTATATTAATTTAATTAAGCTTATTCTCAAATGGGAACAAGTCTTGTTCCAGAAAAAGACTGGAATAGTAATTTCAGTCTTATACCAGCTTATTCCAAAAAAATGAGAATAACTGTTCCAATCCGATCTTAATTGCGTTTGGATATAACTACGGAGATAAGTCCTTATCCCCTTAGTTCTCGTTACCAAATGAGGTTTTAATGAACATTCCAACTTAATTTTGTTCCGATGTTGATGGAATGAATAAAAATGCGTGACTCACGCTGTATTCTCAAGTCAAAGGAATGTGATAATCATATTCAAATAAAAATAAAATATATTTGATTGTTAAGAGCTTATATTTGATTGTTAAGAGTCGAAGACAGTGACAAGAAATTATTTTTGAGCTATGCTATTTATATATTTCAAATAAGATGTATAGTAAGAATTTACGCATAAATAAATACAACGAAAAAAAAAAATTATTTGAAAAATTTGAGATCCGATCTAAAAAATCACGTGGAATTTGGTTCTCTTGAAGCCGCACATGCGTCCGGCATCTACGGGTATCCACACGAGATTGCATCTACGGGTATCCACACGAGATTGTCCGATCTGATCAAAATTCTCATCGGGGTGTTAGCTTCCTTACAGATCAGGTTTTTCTTTAAATGTGAATATTTAGAAAAGAAGAAGACAAGGAAAAAGATGACGGATAGGGTTTTCTCTTTCCTTTTCTTTCTCTTAAAGAAAACTCATACGAGAGATATAATCCCTTTTATAATCATTGAGATAGTCATTAAGATAAACATTGGGATAAACTTAAAACTAGATTTAAGTTTATCTTATCCGTAATCGGTTCAATCGATTAAATTCTAATTTAATTCGACTTGAACTCAATCCTAATTTGATCAAATCAAATTATTAATACAACATTTGCACTTAAGTTCTCTCACAACTCACTTTAGTATGTCCCTTCTTGCAACATTTGCACTTTAATATTCTTAATTTGTAATAACTATAAATTAGTCCAATTATCAACATATTGATAATTAAGTTCTTAGACGATTCAAAAATCGTGATCCAGCTATCCGATCAGTCATAACCTCCTATGTGTGTGACCCCATAGGTTATATTCTATCTGGTAGTGAGATATATTGTGATCACCATCAACAATATCGCTGAAACTCTTTTCAATGGGTTAGAATAATTCAAACTCAGCTCAATAAGAATTATCGATCATCCGGATAATTCTCGTGAGTCTCACAATCCACCAGTGACGCCTAGCAGCATGTAGTGGCATTCCAGTAAAATGGAATACTGAACCTATAGGTGTATAGTTAATGTGTGATACAATTCTTCTATCAGGAGTCCCAACTAGTTGAAGGTCATAGAATTGCTCGTCAAGCTCTACCGTCTGTCATATGTCAAATTTATTCGACTCAAGTTTCTTAATATCGAAAACCCTTTCCGTTATTTACTACACCTTGGCCAAGATATTCTAAACTCGGTCTCATAAATTACATAGGACTAACTCCCTTATCTACTAAGGGCGATAGATTTCATATAGGTGTACACCTTATTCCTACAACGAACCTACTGCAACCAAAATGCACTGCAAGGACCCAATGGATAGGGACCAAGTGTATGTACAGTCAAACTACAGTAACCCATTGTGAATAGCCGAGACACCGCAGGTCAAAGGACCAGTCACACTACTGCAACATCGAGTAAGTCACTGACGAGTGAGTAGACATCCAAATGACTTTTCACGATGGTCACGCTCGGTACCCTTGTTCTCCAGCAACCACCTGCACATTCGCTCCAGTGTTCCCACACTGTTGACTTGAGACTCGTCTACCCTAATAGGAAAGCGACCTGTGCATCAATCTCACCGGATCAATCACTGTCCCCATGATGATCTATCGATCGAGAGCATTTAGTAATTCATCTTTAATGATACATGTCTCAAATTCTTAACTCTTGAGAATACGTATCATCATCTTATTAATTTTTTGAACAATTTATGAACACATACACAACATGAATGAAAATAAGAACCCAATAACATTCATAATGTAAAATGTCAAATATAAATTTATATCATAAAAACAAAACATGTGTCGGCCAGGTTGGCTTCTAGGGCATATATCTAACATGTACATCATACACTTCATCTATTCAAGGATGGGGACTTAGTCATCCGTCACTTCGAAGTGACTGGTAAAATTCACACTACCTTTGAATGGATGAAGTGTATACACCCCATTTGAAATGTACATTTAGCATTTTTCATTATTTTTTAAGTACTCAAAGTTGATCATATCACAATAGTCATATCACAATCGTTGAAATGTTCTTTTCTGAATTAGAAAAATAAAAATAAAAATGAACACAATGAATGTTGAAAAATTCCAAAAACCTTGCAGGAAGTGACTAATTCTAAATATAATTAGGACTAAGTACTTCTTTAGAAAATAAGGTAAAATAAAGCTTTCAAAAATTAAAAGTGCATAACCATGAATCTTTTACTTAATTAAGATGTAACACTCCATCAGCTAGCTCACATCAAATGAAAAAGAAACTATGACCCGATATACAATGATAACATTTTTTATTAATAATAATTATATATATATTTAAATATTTTAGGCCAACTGTTTGGATTCAATAAATTATTAGTGATAGTGAACTGAGTTATTATATTTGGCAAAATCTAATACCAACTGAAAGTGCATGTGAGAGTTAATTGCTACGCTGAACAAAATACTACATCATGAACCTACAACGGTCACCTTTACAATCTTATATAATTCTGATCTATATTTGATAGGGTTAGCACCTAACGAGTGTATATCAGGATCTCAACGGAGAGAGTCTCTAACGTCTCAATAATTTCACATCGGATAAAAAAAAATTATAATTAGTGTATAATTTGATTGCATTTCTAATTTACTATATATTACTAAAAGAAATCTCATATCGAATAAAAAAGAGATTATAATTGGTGTATTGTAGTGATCTGAATTTCCATAATAGTGGTTTTTCGGTGAAAACTAGTTTGAAGGATTCTCTTTGTAGTTCAGGAGAAGTTTCAAACTTATTTAAACATTTTCGGAATGGACTTGACGAGAAAACGAAGTTGGAGAGGCCGATTGAGTAGAGAACAATTAAGAGGCGACTGCGAGAATGTCCGGAAAGAGTTCCGAGGGCTTCAAAACAATCAAAAACAAATTGGAGCTTATGGAGTGAAATTAATTTTTTTTTTCGATAAAGCAATTTTGGGTCATGGAGAGTTTAGGAACATAACCTTGGCGGGAGAGACTGGACCATGGCTTGTGGAGACCGGAGCCTGGGAAGAAGATCGGACTGTGCGACGTTTCGCCGACAACAGAGACCATGTAACGACCTGACTTACTAACAATAATAACTCGTTGGACTCAAACCATGTCCCCAAATGCTTAAACCATGTTATTATTACTAGTGTCCATGTCTCTTATATACCCAATCATAATTTCATTCCCATCCGTTGTGGCCTGACGCTCTCGTCAGCCAAAAAACGCACAACCCAAGATCACGAGGCGATGCGAGACTTGTCTCGCCAGCCCTGTCATCTAGATCCAGGCTCAGCTGAGACTCGTCACATACTTTCAGCTGGTGATTGGCTCTGATACGAAATGTAACGACCCGACCTACTAATAATAATAACTCGTTGGGCCCAAACCACATCCCAAAATACTTAAGCCTAGTTATTATTACTAGTGTTCATGTCTCTTATATACTAAATCACAATTTCATTCCCATCCGATGTGGGATTATTGGGGTGTCACATGCCAATAAAGCCAGACATGTGCGATGTTTCGCCATCAATTGTGGTGCGTGCGACGTTTCGCCGTCCCATGGTTAAGTCAGAAGAAATGGTTATCACGAACCATAAGTATGAATTGACTAAAAACCGAATCGGATAATAAGACTACGAGGAATCTTAGGTTGGCCTGAATAGAAATGAATAGTAAAATAGAAGTAGACGTGTAGTATCTATTTGCATTGATTTCATTATCGTATTAGTTGAGACATAGTATATGATTCATATTGTATATACTATACTCGTTTTGTCTCTTTTGGATCCGGTGAATCGAGCTTCTCTCTTGAATGGCCATACCGACTAAAAATTATTATATAATTCTCACATCCATATTTTACAGGTTCTTCCATGAGCGGCAGCGGTGGCGCGAGACAAGGACGTAACTCAGTAAATAGCATTCTACCATTTTAGACTTAGACAGAAACACTCTTCGTCAGCGTATAATTTAAAAAAAAATAAAAATAAAAATATAATAATATTTTAAATTGTAAAAAAAAAAAGGAAAAAAAAAGAATGTAAATGTAAATATGTATAAGATGAATGTTAGTAATAACTAGTCATTTTGTAACGTTTTAGACGAATAGAAAAAATTTTATCCGATTGAGTAGGTATGGATAGGGGTGGCAATCCAGCTCGCTGTTCGCGAGTCAACTCGTGTTCGGCTCGAAATGAGCTCGAGATCGAATCGCTCGTTTAGTAAACGAACCAAACACGAGCCGAATTTTTCAGCTCGTTTAATAAACGAGCCGAATACGAGCTGGGTCAGCTCGCTCGTGTTCGGCTCGATAACAGCTCGAATATATATATATATATATATATATATATATATATATATATATATATATATATATATATATATATATATATATATATATATTACTATTTAGATTTTAGATTATCAATTTTTTGTAAATTTTAATTATTAGATTAAAATTTTAATTTTTTAATTTTTTTTTAATTTTATATCTAATAATAGGAATAAAAATCGAACTCGTTGTTCGCAAGCCAGCTCGTGTTCGGCTTGTTAATAAACGAGCCGAACACGAGCCGAATTTTTCAGCTCGATATTTAAACGAGCCAGCTCATGTTCGACTCGTTTATTAAACGAGCCGAACACGAGCCGACCCCAGCTCGTTCGTGTTCGGCTCGTTGACATCCCTAGATGTGGACAAAAATATTACTATTTGTAAGGCGGAAACGAACGTGACATGCATAATTTAATAGTATTTTTAATTTACTATATATTAATAAAAGAAAAAAAAGGGATTACGACCACGACGTATACGTAACAAGTTAAAATTAAACAAAAATGTCCTTGCGGGGAAAGCGAGATGAGAGTTCTATTTCTCCCCATTTTAATTATTGACGTGTAACTTTATATAAAACTTTACTATAGTTTAAGCAATGTAACGAGACATTGAGTTATTTGAATTATCTTTAACTCGACCAATTAAGCTTGCATAAATCTTTCTATATAAAAAAAAAAATTAAATACAAAATTTTAAAACAATTAACCTTGCAATTAAAGTTTAAATATTTATTTGGAAATGAGCAATTGTCGAGGGCGTGACGCCATGTGAAAGTTCTCTTCTCAGATGTGCATATTTTTAGGACATAAATTAAAGCTAATTATTTTTTAAGGAAGGACAATTATTAATTGAAGTGGATAAAAGTCCACTTTGCAATCTCAATTAATGAATGAGATTAAGGTCACACATCAACACTAATCTTTTGGAACCAATTAAGGGCCAAAACCAAGATGTCACCTGCATTATGTTATATCATGTTATGATAATTAATTAATATTTCGAGAACTGGTATGATTATCGAATAGATGATACCGTAAGAGATTTAAGAACCGTCGAACTGAAATCAAGTAATAATTATTTCTTTTACTTCAAATAGGACAAATTTTACATAATTAGGATTCGCTTGGAAAAATTTACTATAAGAAATTAGAACTATAACGACTAATTTTTAACGACGGATGCAATAAGTAATTAACAACAAATAGTTCACTATTGTTACATTAAATGGTCAGTAATGAATAATGATTAACGACCGGAGATTTTTCCATCTTTAACATATATAACGATTGATTTTTCTAAACCGTCGTTAATTTTTTTAGTGTGGAAAGCTATAACGACGGATGACGGCGAGATATTATTTTCTTATTATATATTTTTAACGACGAAATGCTGAGAAGTAACGACGACTTTTCCTTTCGTTAAATGATAACTTTGTTGTAGTGACCCCAAGTACTTTATTTTTTTTTATATATTTTTTTTATTTTATTAGTTAATCAACTTGAATTATTCAATAACATAAAAATATTACTGTACAATATGAGCCTTTTAGAATAATTTTAAAATAAATAAATAAAAATTATTGGACTGGTTCGCTGTCCTCATCGACTCTCCATCTGCTCTCCACTTCCGGCGACCCTCCATTTCATATAATTTTTTCAAATATATTTTCTTCTCTCCTCCTCCTCCTCCTCCTCCTCCTTTCTTATACATGTGTTATATTTTATCTTACAAATTTTTTTTTTATATTCTAATTTTATATTCAAGATAAAAAAAATAAAAAAATATATAAAAAAAATATAAATCGATAAGACATGTCTCAAAATGAGAAGTGAGCGCAATCTCTCATTCGAAGAAGATAAAGGTTAGGAACACTATGGCTCCGTTTGGTTCGGGGATAAGAAAAATTTTGTTATACCGGGAATAGGTATAAGTTATGGTATTAGCAGGAATTAGTGTAAATTTGTGTTTGGTTGGGTTTAAGAGTTATACCGGGTTTAAAGAAAATTGTGTTTGGTAAATTATATAGGAATAAGAAAAATAAGATGAATAAGAAAAAATTATGTTTGGTTGGGTATAGAGGAATAAGAAGAATTGAGAGGGAATAAATATATGTATTGAAAATTTATATTTTTAAGTTGGAGTAAAAATTTTAATTTTTAAATCATATAAATTTTTAAAAATATATAATAAAAATTAAAGTTTAAGTGAGAGTAAAAATTTTAAGTGGGAGTAAATAAAAATTAATTTTTAAATTTTAAGTGGGAGTAAAAATATTAATTTTTAAATTTATATAAATTTTTAAAAATTTATAAAATAATTATATAAATTTTAAAAATTTAAAATTAATATTTTTTTTTACAAAAATGAAATAAAATAAAATTAGGAGATTTATTAAAAAATAAAGTTAAAAAATTAAAATTTATAAAATAAAAAAATTTAAATTTTAAAATTTATAAATTTAAATATCTTTTAAAATTTAAAAATTCTAATTTAGAAAAATAAAAAAACTAATTTTTATTTAGGTGTATGCAAAAAAAAAAAAGGAAAAAAAGAAAAAAAAAAAAAAGACACCCTCGATTCCCGTGGAGAGAGAGAGAGAAGAGATAGAGAGAGAGAGGTGCTCACGTGCCCATGCCCCATCGATTCCCGTGCAAAATTCTAAAACTTACCTTATTCCAGCTCCATCCGGAAACTGCTGTTCCCATTTAAACCCGGAATAACGGGTTTAGATGGGAACAGCAGTTTCCTTTTTTTTTTTTTTTTTTTGTGTTTGGGTATTAAAACGGAAATAAGGGGGGATAACCCCCTTATCCCCGTTACCAAACGCAGGCTACAAGATTAAACAAAGTAGAGGCAATAAGATTGCTTATTCTTATAATTTTTTTTTTTTTCTCATTATTTTGTATAAAAGATTTAAAAAAATAAAAGGATGACTGTGTGTGCTCTTAACATCTATAGCTGTAAAAATATAACATTTAATTCAAAAATAAAAAGACAAAACAAAATATTACAAAGTATTAAAAATTTCATATTAATCTATTATAATAAACAATAAAATTTTATTTTTAATTTCTGTATTTGCCAAATGTATTCTTACTTGACCAACCTCACATTCAATTGTTTTGTTTTATTTTTTTTTTAGCTTTTACGCGAACTAAACTGCTGCGTTATCTCAATCTTGATTATCATTCTAACATATCTCAATTTTATTTTTCTAATAATTTTCTAAAATAATTCTAACATATATTGAATTTAATTTTCATATTCATCATTTTAATAATGCAGCGTGCATATAAATAAAAATATTAAAATTATTTCTCAACCGTTCCTAATTATACATTGCTATAAGAAAATGAGAAAGTATGAGGAAAGAGATCAACTGAGATCACCAAAATTTCTCTTTTCTATCTTGTTATATTTTTTAATTTTTAATTTTTTTTTTTTTTTTTTTTAATTAGGAGTTAGGACTCTTCTTTATGAAGAAACAATGTTTTTTTTTTTTTTTTTTTTTTTTTTTTTTTTTTTTTTTTTTTAATTAGGAGTTAGGACTCTTCTTTATGAAGAAACAATGTTTTTTTTTTTTTTTTTTTTTTTTTTTTTTTTTTGCATATAAAGGTCTCTTACACGATTTTAAATGCATGCAGGCGGATATATATATGCACAGAAAAAAAAAAAAACCATTTCTTTATAAAATTAACTGCATAAACTTCAATTTATCCTCTCTATGGTGTTTTAACATGGTTTTATTTTATCAGCATGTAATTTAAAGTTATGCTCTGCTAATTAATGATTTTATTTTTATTTCACAGTTAACTAATGATCTTCATATTATCGTTAAACGTGATAATAGTTTAGAATAAATTTCATGTTTGATCCTTAAATTATGAGACGGGTGACACATTTGGTGCTCAAAATTTAATATATTATAATTTTTGGTTTGAATTTTTAAAATTATTACAATGAAGTTCTTTAGTCTAGTTTAATTGATTAAATATTTATGTACTCTTAATAGAAAAATGATATAGTAATTCTGTAATTAATGATGCGTCAATAATTAAAATGTTACATTACTTTCGTATCAGCGAAGCACTAATATTGTGTGCAATTTATTCAATCTTTTTAATCTACAAGGTGCATG
This sequence comes from Tillandsia fasciculata, assembly GCA_029168755.2. Classification (NCBI taxonomy): domain Eukaryota; kingdom Viridiplantae; phylum Streptophyta; class Magnoliopsida; order Poales; family Bromeliaceae; genus Tillandsia; species Tillandsia fasciculata. The sequence continues at coordinate 125,225 of JAQOTM010000608.1, read as the reverse complement.
GTGAGGTAGAAATTATAGTATAATAAATGTTATATTTTAACCTCTTATAGTATTAATTTATAAAATATATAATTTTGTTTCTCTATATATGTAAATATAAAATTATTTACAGTGAAATAATAATAAATCGTACAATAGTACACAATAACGTTTTTTTTTTGAGTTGTAGACTAAAAATATAAAAACATGCTAAATTATACAGAAATAAATTAAATTTTATCATAAAAAAATATTTTGTTAATAAACAAAATTTATAATAATAGTTTACAAACTATACAACTGGATGAGTGATTTTTAATCATAAAATTATAAATTGAGAATTGCTACATGTACATCCGGAAGGGGTGTACATCCTACATTTCCACCCCTTTAATGATGACGATATTTTTTACGGGTCACATCAAGTGACCCCTCATCACACCCCCACCCTTAGATGGGTGGGGATGTGAGATGTACACCCCTTACGGGTGTACACTTAGCTAGTGTTTGGTTCGGGTACAAGGGGGGATATCCCCCCCTTTGTACCCAAACACTATTGAACAAGCAATTCTGGTACAAACCCATTTGTCCCGGTACAAACCCATTCTCATCCCATTACCCCCGAACAAGGATTCCCCACCCCCCATTTGCTTCTCTCTCCTCTCATTTGCCCCTGCACGGTTCCCAATCTACCTCATCTCTAATCTCCTCTTCACCCTCTCCCATCTAATTTAATTAATTAGATAATTAATACTGAATTTATATACAATTTAATTTTTTAATTAATAGATAAGTACAATATATATTAAATAGTACAAAATTAAAATTAAATAAAAATAATTAACAGTACTTTTAACACTATTTAACACTAAATATTGAATTTTGTAAATTATATATCTTACAAGAAATATTAATTATTATTTTTATATCAAATTAATAATTTTTTACATCAAATAATTTAACACTAATTTTATATATTATCTAATTAATTAAATTATATTTATTACAAATATTATATTTAAAATGTTATAAAACAATATCTATTTACCAACTTTTACCCACACATAAAAAGGTAAAAGGGCATTTTCGTCTTTTTACACAAAAGTCAACTATTTATCCCTCTTATTCTCCATTCCCAACCAAACACTATTTTTCTTATACCTGGTATTAACCTATATCCCAACCAAACACTTTTTTCATTTATCCTACCTTATACTCAACTTTATACTTATACCTGGTACTACTAATTCTTACTAATCCCCGAACCAAACGCTACCTTAGAGTTTTCCATTTATTTATAAATTTAACAGTACTTTTACCGTAACAATTAATTAATTGGTTGTACCATGACAATTTAAATAAAGTAATAAAGAAAAAGAGTAATGTACGGATTAATTAATGGCCGTACAATTCGAATTTTCTTTCTCTCTCATCATTTGGCACTCTCTCCTTTTTCATGCAGTAAAAACTAGGACAAGTGAATCAATAATTTTTTAGGTCATCTTAAATAAACAAAAAATCGATCAAGTTAAAAAAATATTTAAATTATATTTTATTTACTGAAAATGATAGATAGTTAGAGATAAATGGAACGTGTAAATACGTAGTCAAAACAACTGAGGAAACGTACAAATTTTCTTTGTTTTTTTTTATTTGCATGATTTTGTGTAAATTAACTACATATATATTGACGTAGTCAAAAAATTATCTGAATCAAAGGTCTAACTTAATGTACAATTCACACTCACATTCACATTCACATTTACATTCACATTTACCCTAGAGAGAGATTTAGTAAAATCTAAATTAATCCAACCAAATTGACTTGTGGACCAATTCTATTGTATAAAAAAATAGAGGCAATTTCGGAGGGACCTCTCAAAGATTATAAAATATTATAAATATTCTTTCAAATTTAATAATATTATTTTTGTCACGGTAAATTAATGAATTATATTGAAATTATCCTTGACTAAGTATACCTAATTAAGTATACCTAATTATAAATAATTATATAGTATTATGTAGGGCTATTTGTTGGGGTCGAAATGCGTCGCTGACCATTGACCTGATTCAGTCCGCGATCGGCCTCCGAATTGATTCTCTTATGTGATGCGTTGCATGTCAAATGATTAGGCTGATAAGGAATCTGCTCGGCCGGATTTTTCCTAATCGAACTCTTAATAAAGTTCGGCCTAGAGGAGCCAAACTAGGACAAATGGGTATTGATCAACACAACTGAATCAACTGATTCGCTTTGTATTCCTTGAAATAAAGGGTTACGAAGGAACGATTACAAGTATGACTACTCCTAGGAGAACTGTAAAGGAAAGCAGTAAATATTGATATGAAAATTTATCTAGGAAAGCTGTAGATGCAGATATTGAAGGTATTGAATAGCAGGGGTGGTTGCTGGCTTACGAGGATGCAGAATCCCTTTTTCTTCGATTGTTCACTTATTTATACTTATCCAAATCATATAGATAGCTGTGCATATCGTAATTTAAGGAGAATCATCGCATATCTCTCAATTACTTCCTTTTGAGTTGATTCTTCTTGGTTGGAAAGTAGATCTTTTCCATCCATATTCATCCCTAAGATTGGCGCGCCGAGGCGTGATCCTCGGTGCTCATTGTGATGACCCGGATCTCCGCAGAGCTGCTGCAGTGCGTTGGGGTGGCCATTGGAGGCCTACATGGTGTACTAGAGGTGTTTGGGGCATAATTGGGCACAAGAGTTGGACTTCGGGCTCAAATGGATCATGTGAGTGATCGGAGGACCCCGTGGAGGGCTTAGAAGTGGTTTCGCGCGAATCGGATATTAAATTTGGGCTCCGCGCGAAATTCGGGCTAAGAATACACTTTTGGGAGCCTTCGGCAATTTTTTAGAGTTGGAATTTGGAGAAATGGACGTCAAATTCGGATTCAGCGCGCGAAAACGGTCAAAATGGACTACCTACTTGACTTTTGGGCACGGGTTACTGTTCACCGCCGGAACAGTAACTCCGGCAATCGCCGGCAGTGTCCGGCGGCGGCGGGCAGCGGCGGAGGGCGGCTGTGATGATCCGGACTCCCGCAGGAACTGTGCAACATTAAACAGTGACTGTAGGGAGCTTGTACGGTGAATCGGAGCTTGTAGAATTGAAATTGGACATTTAATATAGACTCTGCGTGAAAATCGGAACAAATGGAATTTTTCGGGAGATTTCGGCAAAATTTCGGATGAGAATTTGGCGAAATGGACGTCGAAAACGGACTCAGCGCGCGAAAACGATCGAAACGGTATATTTACTTTATTTTTTTGGGCAAGGTTACTGTTCACGCCGGAGTTACTGTTCCGGAGGCCGGCGGCGGCCGCCGGCGAGCGGCGGCGGGCGGCGGCGCACGGCGGCGGGCAGCGGCGCGGCGGCAGGGCAGCGGCGGAGCGCGGAGGAGAGCGGCGCGGGCAGCGCGGGCAGGCGCGGGCAGGGGGCTCGGTGCGCGGTCCATGGGCCAGGCGTGCACCAGGTGCACCGAATCCTTCGCTTGCCACGTGGCGGCACCTGATTGGCTGGCCGGCTTCTAGAAGCGTCTAGATGGTTGACACGTGGCATGCTCCTATAGGCCGACATTTTTCCGGAGAACCCGGAGCGCGGACCGATCACGTGGACCACGTGGCCACGTGGCGAAATCCGGTTGGCCCTGCACAGGCTGTTTCCTATTCGGGCGACACGTGGCGCTTCCTGGATGGGCAGTTTCGGTGTTTCGTGTTCGGATCCAGATCCCGTGAGGGAATATACCCTTTTGGCCCATTATATAAGAACCCTCACCCCCCTCTCTTTGCACCTCGGGATGCGGGCCATAGAGAGAGAATTAGGAAAAGTGCCAAATATGAAAGTTGTTCCTCTCTCTCTCTTCTTTCTCTCTCTAGAATCTCAGGAATTTAGGAGTTACAGATAGTGAGATATCTGCGACGCGGCGCACTGCGACGATTTTCTTTTTAGGCCCATTTCCCGTCGCAGTTCCGTCGAAAATTCACTGCGGGCTAACCAGGTGGAATTTTTGGACGATTTTTGCGACAGCGCGACCGTAAGAGGTAGGGCTTCGATTTCCGTGTTGATCATTTTGCTCCATTTCGTACTTTTGGCACAGTTTTTAGGTCCTCTTTGACCCCCCTTTTTACTGTGATGTTTTTTGGACAGCACCGACTTCTCCGATTTTTATCTTGACGTAGGAGCGTCAGATCGAGGCGTTTTAAGAGTCGATTTTGATCTACTCTTCGCGAGGAACGCAACCGTGATTTTTCTGGGATTTTAGGAGCTCATTTTAGAGGTGAAAAATTCCTCTTTTTCCGTGCTGTCTGAAAAACAGCAAATATTGTGCTTTTTGGGATTTGTATTTATACCGGGAGCGTTGATTTGCAGGATTTGAGGACTGTGGACAACCAGGAGACTACCTGGGGTGTTGTTTGAGCTGCTCGAGGTGGGCGGTTGTTGCTTACCTCATTTTTGACAAGCTCACTGGGATTATTAGAAATCCCCTAAAATATGACAATTAACGAGAACAATTGGGACAAAGTAACACGATAATTGATGAGAATCATTGGGACTACTAACAGGACTACTAACAGGACTACTAACAGGACAATTAATGAGAACCATTGGGACAAATTAATATGACAAATGACAAGGACCATTGGGACAAACTCCCCTAAAATTTAATATAACCCCACAAATGATATGATGACTTATATTGGGACACTGTGATTGAGACAAAGGCCATGATCTCGCATGCAAATGACTTTTATTCAGTAAATCAATTGTTTTTAAACCTTTGACACTATTTTACGACTTTTAAAAATAAAGACAGTTGCATGCATGCCCGGACATCAGGTAAGGCCACTATTCATTGCTACACTATCATTTTGGGATTTGAACATGTTTCATTATTGTCCTTTGCATTCATATGTTGTTGCTCAAGTGTGAGCAGGGGTCTGGGATAGTGTAGCCAAGGTTGTGCTAGATTATGGACTTGTGGGGTATTGCGGTGACCGCGAACAGTAGGCGGTTGACCAGATGTTTATCCTTGCATCAGATTGGGGTTGAGTTTGGTTTATTTATTGCATCAGTTGGGGATTGGGTTTCTATAGTGGATGGAGTTTCCCACTTTGATCATGGTTATGATCCAGTCCTGCTATATTGAGACATGTGCTACAGAGATACTTGTGATACTGATGACAGAGATATTTTACTCGTGTGGGTCGCTCCCCTCGAGTGCCACTCCGGAGGTGTGCTTTCTCGGACCCAGCCTTGTGTGCCGGTCTGATACTTATTTTGGGATGCGAGCCGTGCGGGCCGATCCCGCGGTTTCGAGCCATGTGTGCAGATTCCGCTGAGCTGGGATGCGAGCCGTGCGGGCCGATCCCGCGGTTTCGAGCCTTGTGTGCAGATTCCGCTGAGCAGGCAACACCAGTTGTTACTGGTATCCAGATTGGGTTTATTTGGACAGATACTGTTTCTGATGCATGCATACAGTTTTGACAGCATAGTAGTGGTAGTTTACCTGTTTCAGCATCTTATGTATTTTACCGCTTCCCCTTTTCCCTTTTGCCTCTAGTAGTCCTAGTGGGTGCGTCAGAGTTGAGGTTTTACCCACTAGGGGAGGCTGCTGGTTTATCTGGTAGTTCTCACCCCCATTATTATTTTCTGTCTTTTCCCTTCCCCTTCATTTTCGCAGAGTCGTCTGTGGGAGCTGCTGGGCCATCAGCGGCAGATCGAGGTAAGGGGATCGCTGAATAGATAGATCTCCTGTGAGGCTGAGAGCTACTAGACAGATATTGTACCCTCCACTCAGACTGTGATATTCTCCTTTCATTTTGGGGTCTGGCGTTAGCCAGCTGGTTGTACTATTTTGGTGAGCTGGGAGATTATTGTACATATTACTGCTGTACTTGTGGTTCCAGTCTGAGATACTATGTAGTTCTTCTATTTCAGCTCTGTATTATGCTCTTTTATTGTTATATTATATCTGAGCAGGTTACCAGCGCTTCGTGTACGCGGAAAATTCCGTGTGCACGGCGGATCTGTAGACGAGCCCGGGTCCCGGGGCGTGACAGATTAAGTTGGTATCAGAGCTTAGGGATAGGTCAGTTGGGACGTAGGAAACCCTAAGCTTTTGGCAGACCCTAGGATAATAGGGCGTGAGAGACGTAACATTTTGCGAAAGTCGTTAATTATTTGTTTGACTCTTCCAAGTAAGTGAAGAGAGACCGACATACCCAATTTCTGGTGAACAGTTATGTTGGCTGCAGACAACATAAAGTCACAGAAATAGGGGAATGTCTTTGACTTTCGCTAGATTGGGTCGTGTGGGGTTTTGTTTTCCTGATTTGTGGCTTCTGGTGACAGTATGTCGCCCCTTCGTCGTATTTCCGCCGGGGGTATTCCCACCCCCTCTGAGGAGCCCGAGCAGGCAGTATCTGCCGAACTGGGAGAACTGCGGGCCTTGGTGACCCAGTTGGTGGCGAGGAGCTTTCAACAGGACCAGCGTTTGGAGCAGCTGTTAGCACAGAGGAGTGATCCGGCAGTCGGGGAGAGGACCAGGGCTTCTAAGCAGCATTTAGAGAGAAAACGCCCAGCACCGGATGCTAATGGACAGACCAGTTCTCGGAAACGGAGGCAGCAGGCGAGACAGCTCCAGGCTACGGTCAGGTGCATTTTCTGCCGAGGACAGCATAATTCTGATACTTGTAATTTGAGGTTCGGCCGTTGTTATCGGTGTGGACAGTCTGGCCACGTCCGAGCTACTTGCCCTTATGTGCCATCGACGGCTCCTCCTTCAGCATCTGCCCCTTATTCATCTCAGCAGCAGTCACGGCAGCTGCGAGTTCCTGGCAGATGTATCTTTTGTGGAGATCATCATTTTCCTAGTACTTGTGATCAACGTTGGGGACGCTGTTACCTGTGTGGACAGCCTGGGCACCTGCGAGTTACGTGCCCTTCGAGGATAACTGTGGTACCTACTTCGGCGTTCGTTCCTACCACTTCCCAGCCACGACCGGGAGCTTCACCGACCGACCTTCAAGAAGATCAAGTTTCATTCCCCCACCCTTCTGGAGAGAGACAGCCGTTGTCGAGCAGTCGGGACGACTTAGCACTGGCGGAGGATTCTACTGTAGCTGACCGAGAGAAAGCAGGTATGATTTACTTTCTGGCATAAGGACTCGTACCTCGTTTTATAGGGGTATCTCTTTTATTTGTAGAGAACGAGCATTATTGCATGGGTTAGGGATAGGACTATCACCTTGTGCACGGAAGGTGTAGATTCTCGATTGCACTCTGCACATGGAGAGGTACTGTTAGTCCCGCCGATTTAGATCGAGTCCGAATTATGCCAGCGGACCTGTTGGTCTTATGACAACTGGAGGACTTTGATATGGTCTCGGGATGGACTGGCTGGCTCGGTGTTTTGTGACTTTTGATTGTGCCGCAAGGACCGTCACTTTTAGAGAGCCAGGCCAGGAGATGTTAGTATACCGGGGATGTCAGAGCGCTTTCTTTGCCTCTATAGTTTCGACTTCCCAAGAGGATCCTTTAAGGTTGTGTAGCCTTTTAGCTAGTGTTGAGGGGCCTACGGCGGCGCCGGGACTCGGGGATATCCCTATTGTCCGCGAGTTTCCGGATGTTTTCCATCTGAGTTGACTAGCATGCCGCCAGATAGGGAAATTGAGTTCGTGATTGACGTAGTTCCAGGAACTGCGCCAATCTCAAAGGCTCCTTACCGGATGGCACCGGCTGAGCTGCGAGAGCTTAAGGCGCAACTTCAGGATTTAATGGATAAGGATTTTATTAGGCCGGGTGTATCACCTTGAGGTGCGCCGGTGCTATTCGAAGATGGGTCACTGCGACTGTGCGTGGACTATAGAGAATTAAATAAAGTGACCATCAAGAACAAGTACCCTTTGCCACGCAATGACGATCTTTTCGATCAGCTGCAAGGGTCTTGTGTCTTTTCCAAGATAGATTTACTGTCCGGTTACCACCAGTTGAAGGTGAAGGCCAAAGATATCCCGAAGACGGCATTTAGGTCACGGTACGGGCATTATGAGTTACAGTTATGCCTTTTTGGACTGACTAATGCCCCTGCCACATTCATGGATTTAATGAACCGGATTTTTCGACCATACTTAGACCGATTCGTGGTAGTTTTCATTAATGATATCTTGGTCTACTCCCGAAGTGATGCGGAGCATGAGGAGCACCTGAGGGTGGTGCTGCAACTTCTGCGAGAGAAGAAGTTGTTTGCCAAACTGACAAAACGCGAGTTTTGGCTTCGGGAGATAGTCTCCTTAGGCCATATGATTTCCGCCACAGGTGTGGCGGGGGACCCAGCAAAGATTGAGGCGGTTCGGGATTGGCCCCGACCGACGACGGTTTCTGAGATACGTAGCTTTATGAGTTTAGCTGGATATTACCGTCGGTTTGTGGAAGGCTTTGCGAAGCTCTCCACACCCCTCACTCGCTTGACGCGTAAGGGAGTGAAGTTTATCTGGAGTGAGGACTGTCAAAGGAGCTTTGAGGAGCTGAAGAATAGATTAATGACCGCCCCTATCCTTTCCCTCCCTGTTATGGGGAAAGGATATGTGATCTACAGCGACGCATCACACAGTGGACTTGGTTGTGTGTTGATGCAAGAAGGGAGGGTAATTGCCTATGCATCGAGGCAACTCAAAGATTACGAGAAGAATTACCCTACCCATGACTTAGAGCATGCTGCTGTAGTGTTTGCACTAAAACTCTGGCGTCATTATCTGTATAAAGAGCACTGTGAAATCTACACCGACCACAAGAGTCTAAAGTACCTGTTTACACAAAAGGAGCTGAATTTGAGGCAACCACCCAGGCAAGGCTAATGTGGTCGCTGACGCCTTGAGTAGGAGGGCGGTGCAAAGTTTGTCTATGTTGATCACAGACCAGGCACCGCTATTAGAGGAGTGAGACGGCTCGAGTTAGAGATTGTGTCCCCTGGGGTCACTGCTAGACTGACATCTTTAGTCTTGCAGCCCACTCTGCTGGACAAGATCAGGGAGAAACAGAGTGAGGACCCCCACTTGACCAAGATTAGAGATCAAATTCCGAATGATCAGTCGGGGGACTTTACGGTAGTTGCCTCGGGAGTACTGAAGTACAGGAACCGAGCATGTGTGCCAGTGGATGCGGAGATCCGAGAGCAGATATTGCGAGAGGCCCATTATACACCTTATACCCTACATCCTGGTGGGACTAAGATGTATAAGGACCTCAAGGCACACTTTTGGTGGAATGGCATGAAAAGGGATGTCGGGAGATTTGTGGCTCAGTGTTTAACTAACTAGCATCGAGTGCCAGCTGGCAAGTTACAGAGTCTCCCAATTCCCCAGTGGAAATGGGACCACATTACGATGGATTTCGTGGTCGGACTACCAAGAGCACTGGGAGGAGCAGACGCTATCTGGGTAGTCGTGGATCGACTTACCAAGTCGGCGCACTTTCTGCCCATGCAGACTACGTGGCCACTTGAGCGACTAGCCCAGCTATATCTGGATGAGATAGTGAGATTACATGGAGTACCAGCCTCCATTGTTTCGGATAGAGACCCGAGGTTTGTTTCGCATTTCTGGAGAAGTTTGCAAACGCCTTGGGGACTGAACTCAGGTTCAGTACAGCTTTTCATCCGCAGACTGATGGGCAGTCTGAGCGGACGATACAAATCCTGGAGGACATGCTTAGGGCTTGCGTCTTGGATTTCGGCGGAGGGTGGATTCGACACTTATCGTTGGCTGAGTTCGCGTACAACAATAGCTTTCAAGCGAGCATTCAGATGGCTCCGTTTGAAGCATTGTATGGACGCAAGTGTCGATCACCACTTTATTGGAGTGACGTGGGCGAGAGGCGGACCTTGGGACCAGATGTGTTGTTAGAGGCAGAAGAGAAGGTCCGGGTGATTCGGAAGCATCTTCAGACCGCCCAAAGCCGACAAAGGAGTTATGCCGATGTTCGGCGACGAGACTTAGAATTTCAGGTTGGAGATCATGTATTCCTGAAAGTCTCGCCGTCCAAAGGAATCCGGAGATTCGGCATTCATGGGAAACTTAGCCCCGATACATAGGACCCTTTGAGATACGAGGAGCGCCCACTGCGAATTCTGGATCGAGAGGTGAGCATTGCGCGGTCGGGCCATTCCCTATGTGAAGATCCAATGAAGCAATCATGACGAGCGCGAGGCTACATGGGAGCTTGAGTCGGAGATGAGGGACGCCACCCCTACTTATTTGAGACTTTGGACTAAGGACTGTGGTTGAGTCTCGTTTCGAGGACGAAACTCTTTTTAGTGGGGGAGGATGTGATGATCCGGACTCCCGCAGGAACTGTGCAACATTAAACAGTGACTGTAGGGAGCTTGTACGGTGAATCGGAGCTTGTAGAATTGAAATTGGACATTTAATATAGACTCTGCGCGAAAATCGGAGCAAATGGAATTTTTCGGGAGCTTTCGGCAAAATTTCGGATGAGAATTTGGCGAAACGGACGTCGAAAACGGACTCAGCGCGCGAAAACGATCGAAACGGTATATTTACTTTATTTTTTTGGGCAAGGTTACTGTTCACGCCGGAGTTACTGTTCCGGCGGCCGGCGGCGGCCGCCGGCGAGCGGCGGCGGGCGGCGGCGCACGGCGGCGGGCAGCGGCGCGGCGGCAGGGCAGCGGCGGAGCGCGGAGGAGAGCGGCGCGGGCAGCGCGGGCAGGCGCGGGCAGGGGGCTCGGTGCGCGGTCCATGGGCCAGGCGTGCACCAGGTGCACCGAATCCTTCCTTGCCACGTGGCGGCACCTGATTGGCTGGCCGGCTTCTAGAAGCGTCTAGATGGTTGACACGTGGCATGCTCCTATAGGCCGACATTTTCCGGAGAACCCGGAGCGCGGACCGATCACGTGGACCACGTGGCCACGTGGCGAAATCCGGTTGGCCCTGCACAGGCTGTTTCCTGTTTGGGCGACACGTGGCGCTTCCTGGATGGGCAGTTTCGGTGTTTCGTGTTCGGATCCAGATCCCGTGAGGGAATATTCCCTTTTGGCCCATTATATAAGAACCCTCACCCCCCTCTCTTTGCACCTCGGGATGCGGGCCATAGAGAGAGAATCAGGAAAAGTGCCAAATATGAAAGTTGTTCCTCTCTCTCTCTTCTTTCTCTCTCTAGAATCTCAGGAATTTAGGAGTTACAGATAGTGAGATATCTGCGACGCGGCGCACTGCGACGATTTTCTTTTTAGGCCCATTTCCCGTCGCAGTTCCGTCGAAAATTCACTGCGGGCTAACCAGGTGGAATTTTTGGACGATTTTTGCGACAGCGCGACCGTAAGAGGTAGGGCTTCGATTTCCGTGTTGATCATTTTGCTCCATTTCGTACTTTTGGCACAGTTTTTAGGTCCTCTTTGACCCCCCTTTTTACTGTGATGTTTTTTGGACAGCACCGACTTCTCCGATTTTTATCTTGACGTAGGAGCGTCAGATCGAGGCGTTTTAAGAGTCGATTTTGATCTACTCTTCGCGAGGAACGCAACCGTGATTTTTCTGGGATTTTAGGAGCTCATTTTAGAGGTGAAAAATTCCTCTTTTTCCGTGCTGTCTGAAAAACAGCAAATATTGTGCTTTTTGGGATTTGTATTTATACCGGGAGCGTTGATTTGCAGGATTTGAGGACTGTGGACAACCAGGAGACTACCTGGGGTGTTGTTTGAGCTGCTCGAGGTGGGCGGTTGTTGCTTACCTCATTTTTGACAAGCTCACTGGGATTACTAGAAATCCCCTAAAATATGACAATTAACGAGAACAATTGGGACAAAGTAACACGATAATTGATGAGAATCATTGGGACTACTAACAGGACTACTAACAGGACTACTAACAGGACAATTAATGAGAACCATTGGGACAAATTAATATGACAAATGACAAGGACCATTGGGACAAACTCCCCTAAAATTTAATATAACCCCACAAATGATATGATGACTTATATTGGGACACTGTGATTGAGACAAAGGCTATGATCTCGCATGCAAATGACTTTTATTCAGTAAATCAATTGTTTTTAAACCTTTGACACTATTTTACGACTTTTAAAAATAAAGACAGTTGCATGCATGCCCGGACATCAGGTAAGGCCACTATTCATTGCTACACTATCATATTGGGATTTGAACATGTTTCATTGTTGTCCTTTGCATTCATATGTTGTTGCTCAAGTGTGAGCAGGGGTTTGGGATAGTGTAGCCAAGGTTGTGCTAGATTGTGGACTTGTGGGGTATTGCGGTGACCGCGGACAGTAGGCGGTTGACCAGATGTTTATCCTTGCATCAGATTGGGGTTGAGTTTGGTTTATTTATTGCATCAGTTGGGGATTGGGTTTCTATAGTGGATGGAGTTTCCCACTTTGATCATGGTTATGATCCAGTCCTGCTATATTGAGACATGTGCTACAGAGATACTTGTGATACTGATGACAGAGATATTTTACTCGTGTGGGTCGCTCCCCTCGAGTGCCACTCCGGAGGTGTGCTTTCTCGGACCCAGCCTTGTGTGCCGGTCTGATACTTATTTTGGGATGCGAGCCGTGCGGGCCGATCCCGCGGTTTCGAGCCATGTGTGCAGATTCCGCTGAGCTGGGATGCGAGCCGTGCGGGCCGATCCCGCGGTTTCGAGCCTTGTGTGCAGATTCCGCTGAGCAGGCAACACCAGTTGTTACTGGTATCCAGATTGGGTTTATTTGGACAGATACTGTTTCTGATGCATGCATACAGTTTTGACAGCATAGTAGTGGTAGTTTACCTGTTTCAGCATCTTATGTATTTACCACTTCCCCTTTTCCCTTTTGCCTCTAGTAGTCCTAGTGGGTGCGTCAGAGTTGAGGTTTTACCCACTAGGGGAGGCTGCTGGTTTATCTGGTAGTTCTCACCCCCATTATTATTTTCTGTCTTTTCCCTTCCCCTTCATTTTGCAGAGTCGTCTGTGGGAGCTGCTGGGCCATCAGCGGCAGATCGAGGTAAGGGGATCGCTGAATAGATAGATCTCCTGTGAGGCTGAGAGCAACTAGACAGATATTGTACCCTCCACTCAGACTGTGATATTCTCCTTTCATTTTGGGGTCTGGCGTTAGCCAGCTGGTTGTACTATTTTGGTGAGCTGGGAGATTATTGTACATATTACTGCTGTACTTGTGGTTCCAGTCTGAGATACTATGTAGTTCTTCTATTTCAGCTCTGTATTATGCTCTTTTATTGTTATATTATATCTGAGCAGGTTACCAGCGCTTCGTGTACGCGGAAAATTCCGTGTGCACGGCGGATCTGTAGACGAGCCCGGGTCCCGGGGCGTGACAGCGGCGGCGCGGCCTCGGGCAGGCGGAGAGCAGCGGCGGGCAGGGCGCGTGGGCGCGGGCAGGGTGCGCGGTCCACGCGGCCGGCGTGCACCGGAGCGGGGGGCCACGTGGCAGTTTCCCATTGGTTGGTCCTCGGGTCGCGGTCCACGGAGCATAGCGGGACACGTGGCATCTTCCTATTGGTCGGTTCATGAAGTCGGGTGCACCGGGTGCAGTGAGCGAGAGGGTTGACACGTGGCGCGCGCGGATTGGGCGCGCCACTGTGCGCGGCAGGCGCGGCGGTGCGCGGTGTACGGTGGACCGGATAGGGACACGTGGCAGATGTTCATTGGTTCGGTGTTTGGGGTTGTTGTGCACCGGGTTCAGCGAAGTTATTCCTTGGACACGTGGCGAGCGTGGATTGGCTGTGCTACTGTGTGCGTGCGGCGAGGCAGGTGGCGTGGCAGGCGGCGGTGGCAGGCGTGGCAGGCGGCGGCCGGCTGGCGTGGCGGGCACGGCGGCAGGGTGGCGCACGCGGGCGCCACGTGGCGGCCCGCCATTGGAGGGCGCCAGCGGCCCCGTTGACCAAGGGTGGCCACGCGGCGCGAGGAGGTTGGCCGGATCAGCTGTGCGGTGTTCGTGGACTCGTGTCAGTACGGGGAGCGGGTTGGACGACCGTTCGGTCCGACCGGATCGCGTGCGCGGAGTGGGCCGGGTTACTGTGCGCGCCCGAAAGTTTGGGACGGGCCGCACTGTTTGCGCCCGAAAATATTCGGGCGCCCGAAAGTGAGGACACAGTGGGCATTTTTGGATTTGTTTGGAATGGCCTATAAATACCAACCCGAGCCCCTTCTTTTCGAGTTTTTCTCCCCTTTTCGAGCCTCTTCTGCCCGAGCCACCTTAAGGAGATTTGTTCACCTCTTGATGCTTGATCTTCCTGCCAAGTTCTAGGATTTTAGGAGGCTCAAATCCCGAGGTTCCCCATTTTACGGCGCGGCGCGACGATGCATTTCCTGTTTCCTTCTTCGGCGCAGCAGTGATGTTTTGGCTCCCCTGGGCTACCCCGAGGTCCCTTTTCTGTGATTCTTGCGCCGGCTGACTCCTTACAGATAAGGCTTCAACTTTCATTTTGATCACGCTTTTCTGTTTCGAGGTTTTGGCATGGATCCCGAGGCAAACAGTAACCCCTATTTGCTGTGTGGATTTCCTTGACAGCAGCGGAGTATTTCGGCCATATCTTCGCGCACGAGCGTCAGACGGAGACGAGCTTATACAACTTTTTCATCTACGGATCGCGAGGAACGCGCTCGTATTTTTCTTGGATTTTCCAGAGAATTATTTCGAGGTGAAAATCACTGTTTTCTCAGTGTACTGTGTACAGTTTTTCTTCACAGTTTGTTGATTGGATTACCGCCTTGACGAATTTATAACTTGGCTTACCGAACTCTGATTTGGGCGTGCAAGGTACCGTTGCGAAGCTATCGACGCGAGGATCGCCGTGATATTTTTCTGGGAATTTTCTGGGCACTTTCTGCAGGTGATAATTTAACAGTTTCGGGACTGTTGTTGTATGGGTTAATTAAAGCAATAATTGGGAGCCTAAGTGTATTTAGTGGACTTTGTGTTGTGCCAGGAGTGTTTCGGGTGTACTGTACTTGTTGGAGCGCAGGATTGGAGTTTTTGGTATTTTCAGCTGTACGGATCCGGACAGTTAGCGCTTCAGGTGGGTGGTTGTTGCTTGCCTCTATATCTGACTTACTCACTAAGTTTATTAGAAAACCCCACTATTGAGCATATTGATTGATTATCATGCATGATTGACTGATATACATGTGAGCCTATCATCTGAGATTAATTTTGTGAATATAGCATGTTGGGGACATTATGGGAATAATATTTCTGTTGGAACATGATCATTGGAATAATTTATTAGTGATGATTAATATGCTACATTAGCACCTAGATTTATGAAAGTGGATTAAATGATTAATTGTTGGGACATAATGACACATCAATGTGCGGGTGCCACTTTGAGATTTATTATGGATCAGGGATTATTTACATGTGTAGTTGACTGATGATTTTAGTATGATGGACATATTTATGTGGATTTATTATTTGTTACACCTGCAAAACTGTTATTTGCTATTCTCCCTTTCATATTGCCTGAGGACTTTTGCATGCTTATTTGGACATCTAGATAGGCCACTATTTTATTGCTACACTATCATATTGGGATTTGACTTAGGAGAAACCATGATTGCTTTCTTTCTCCTTTTCATTTGGACTTTTGAGTCATGTTGCTCGAGTTCGAGCAGAGGTTTGGGATAGTGTAGCCGGGACCTGAGGGTCAGTGACAGGGTGTACTTGATGTTGGATTGTGGGTTATTGCGGCAACCGCGGACAGTAGGCGGTTGACCGGATCTTGATTATTGTACCCAATTGTGGGTTGGGGGTTATTGCGGTGACCGCGGACTGTGGGCGGTTGACCGGATGTTTACTATTGCATCAGATTGGGTATCAGATTTCTCTAGTGGATGGTATTTCCCACTTTTGAGTACTATTGCATCAGGTCGGGGTTTCATTAGTGGACGGAGTTTCCCACTTTGATCATAGTCATGATCCAGTCCTGCTATTATGAGACAGTGGTTACAGAGATGCTTGATACAGTGATACTTTACTCGTGTGGGTCGCTCCCCTCGAGTGCCACTCCGGAGTAGGCTTTAGACCGTGTTGAGCGCCGGGCACCAGGCTGGTTTCTTGAGTTCGACAGCAGAGCAGGCAGTACCAGTTTTACTGGTGGCACTAGATTGGGTCTATTTAGCCAGATATTGTTTCCTGATGCATTCATACCGTCATTTCCTTCGGTATTGCATTTAGAGGCATACTTGTTGTGGTTTCCCCTTTTATTCAGTAGTTCTGTTTACAGCTTTACTACTTGTTCCTTTTCTTGCCTCTAGTAGACTTAGTGGGTACGCCGGAGCTTGAGGCTTTACCCACAGGGGGAGGCTACTGGTTTACTAGTGGTTCTCACCCCCACTGTTGTTTCCTCTTCTTTTTCTCCCCCTGTTTTGCAGAGTCCTCTTTGGAGTTGCTGATCTTCGGTCGTTGTTCGGGGCGAGGGAGTCACGAGCTAGATCGTTACCACCCGAGGAGTGTAGCTGTATCCCCTGGTTGGAGATTCCTCGTAGCTGTTGGCTGGTTTTACTGTTTATCTGGAGGAGAGAGATCTTTTGTATTTGGAGAGACTGATGTACTATAGTTTTAGTTTATCTCCTTTTATAGTCGAGAGATGCTGTACTGAGGACATTGTATGATGATTATCTGTATTTGAGGGAATGGATATTGTACTTTATTTCATGATGTACAGTGATTGGATTTTATTTTACAGCATTTTATTTCAGCTCTGATATTTGTGTAGCTATAGTACTATCTTTTGCAGGTTAGACGCTTCGCCTATGCGGGTTTTGGCATAGGTGGCGGATCTGTTGGCGAGCCCGGGTCGCAGTTTCGACCCCGGGGCGTGACAGATTAAGTTGGTATCAGAGCTTAGGGATAGGTCAATTGGGACTGTAGAAACCCTAGGCTTATGGTTGGACCCTAGGATGACTTCGTGAGAGTCGTGATCTTGCGAGAGTCCTGATTGAGTTTTATACCTCTCCCAAGCGATGGTATGGGTGATTGGCATGTTTATTCTCCTAAGCAATTATGTTGGCTGCAGACAACATAATGCGGCGGAACGGTTGACATGCTCTAGACTCTCGCCGGATTGGGTCGAGTTTTGTTTTGTGCTGTGGTGCAGTTGGTCGTGGTGAGCGGTGTCTCCCCGACGCGTTGTGCGGATTGGTGTGCACTCGTCGCAGCGGTGGAGCTTGAGCGGATTGTTTTGGGGCCGGATATCCGGATTGAGGTTAGAGAGCTTCAGGCCCCGATGGCAGGATTGTCTGAGGTATATCAGCGGTAGAGTGAGCCGCTGGTCTGGGTGACACAGTTGTCGGAGCAGTGGGCAGCCCGACAGTGTTTTCTTCTGAGACCACCTGGTTACAGTTTCCTCAGCGGCAGTGATTTCTGAGGCGCCGATGGAGCGAGTGGCCCCCTCCGTGCCAATGTTTAGTGCTGAGGCACCGAGGTGGGGTGGATAGTTGACAGTGATGAGTTGTGGGACATCATTGATCGATGGAGCCAGTTTTGGCAGATGAACCCCCCTGATTTATGGATTTGAGTTGGAGCCTTTGGAGGCAAAATCGTGGTTGGTGGTGATGGAGTGATCTGCTGGGAAGTTTATGCAGTTGTTGAACTGTACGCTCCAGGTTTCGAGGGACGAAGCGCATAGGATGTGTGCGACTGGGAGTGGATTGCGCCAGGATACCCTTTGAGTTTATCTGATCCCTCTGTTTTGGATTTTGGATTTTGGATGCCTCGTTGGAGTAGGCAATGTGTATGGAGCGTACTGTTGCAGTTCCTTTGGATAGGGATCTGCCGCCAGAGGCGAGTTCTGGATAGAGGCGCCTGGCGCTAAGTGTTGGAGGACAGATCGGCTGGCAGAGGCACTTTCGTTTTCCTTTCCTGGATGGTGGACATCCTTGTGGACGGATTATGTAAAGCTTACCCAAAGGAAGGTTACCCTTTGTGATTGATAACATTTGTGTTTGGGGTACAATGGATGTGTTTGAGGGGTGAGCTGAGTAAGGATAATTGAATGAGGAATTGCAGGAATCAATTGTGTTTTGTCATATGACGATTGCAATAATGGATTTTCTGAGATGTCAGAGGTCAGGTGGACCCCGGTGGCAGCATCAGCATCGTTATCAGAGTGGCGCAGCGGTAGCGTGGATTTATTGTCTGCGGAAGACCGTATTCCTTGCCTCAGTGTGAGCAAAGGCGGAGAATTGTGCTCCTTTTGTGGATAGCCTTGATTTTCAGGCAGATTAAGTGACGACCACCTACATTGAGCGGTTGAGACTGTGCTGCCTGGGTGGAGGGCACCAAGGCAGTGGATCGGGTCGTCGCAGGTGTGATTTCATCACAGCAGTCGAAGTTAGAGCATGTTGCATTCCTGCATGGACTAGAGGTAGATTTGTTACCACATGCACTAGAGGTACAGGTTCCTGTTGGGATGGTGCATGTGGGGGAGGCTTGTGGATCATGTCCAGTGCAGTTGAGACCTCGAGTGGTATCGGCAGACTTATTGGTAGTTGTACCTGGTCAGTGTTTGACCCAGTGCGTGGGATTGGTTGGCATAGTGCCACATGGTGTATGACTGCGGAGAGAGAAGGTTATGATCTTCTGCAAGCAGACATTAGAGACTTGTTCATTGAGACAGTCAGAGCACACAGGTTGCAGCGACTATGCACGAGGTGCCTACGGCGGCACCGGGACGCGAGGATATCCCTGTTATCGTGAGATCCCGGGTGTGATTCCACCGGAGCTGATAATGATGCCGCCGATTAGGGAGATTGAGATTGCGGTTGACGTGGTTCAGGGAACCACGCCAACCCCGATAGCACCTCATTGGATATCACCTGTAGAGCTGAGAGAGCTGATGGCGCAGTTGCAGGATCTGATGGATCGAGGGTCTGTTCGACCTAGTGCCACCCCGTTGATGTACGGTGGTGATGCCACACCGTTGATACACGGTGGTGATGTCACGTCGTGGACACACGACAGTGAGGGTCCTTGTATGGTGTGACCGCAGGCAAGTCTGGATATTATTTAGGACCTTTTGATGGAGTTATACTCCGACAGTTGTCTGCTTAGGATGCATGTATCTTTTTGGGATCATACAGCTGAGTATTTCGCCAAGATGGTGTTCAGGACCCGGTAGGGGCATTGTGAGTGCAGTGAGGACGAATGGAGTGATTAAGGCCCTGTCGTCTTAGAATTTGAGGAATTGTGTGTTCCAGCTGCACTTGGAAGAATTATTGGAGATATTCTTCTGGGATATTTTGATTTTACCCCATCTCTGTATGGTTTAGAGCTGGTGGAGTACTGGTAGATGGTGTAACAAGGTCTGTGAGGAAGAAGCTGTATGCCAAGTTGTTGTGGTACAAGTTTTAGCTTCGAGAGCATATCTTCTTGGATCACTTAGTCTAGCCATAAGAGGCGGTGGTGGAAATCCGGCCAAAATGGATGCTATGCGAGAATGGCTGAGACCGGCAGTTATTTGTTGAGGTGAGGAGCTTGTGAGCCGGATAGTGCCAGCAGAGCTTGACGAATTGGTGACGAGATTAATACCAGCCCTGATTTCAGCATCGCCAGTGTTGGGAGATGGATTTGTGATATACTGTGATGCCTCCCATAGTAGCTATGAAGTTACAGTTGGATTTGTGGCAAGCATCCAATATCACCCCGATAGGGCCACTGTGGTGGCGGATACCCGGAGCAGGAGAGCTATTTGGAGTTGAGTTGTTGATTCCGCAGCTGGCGCTGTGTGGACTGTCGAGGCAAACGTGGCGCATGGTGGTGTCACTGAGGACTCTTGGATGATAGACCGCGGCTGAATGGTTCGCTCGGATGGTCAAGATTTGGGAGCGATCGGGGGAGGACCCCCTCTTGGTTAGGGCTCTTTTCCTTTCGGAGTTGCCTAGCATGTCACTGGTTTGGGAGTTGAGGACACAACTCCCGAAATTTGATGAAGTGATCGTCTGGAGCTTACCCTTTCTCGAGCCTGGAGGATTGGATTTACCAGCTGCAAGGGTACGGAATTTTCTCGAAGATTGATTTGCGATCCGGTTCTTCCAACTGCGTGTTGTTGTGTGCCAATGCCCGAGAGTTGGGGAGGTGTTGCTACACCCTGATGGTTTTGGATTAGAGATCAGAGTTACGTGATCAGTTGGAGGACTTATATTGGATGCCTCGGGAGTACAGAGGTACTTGGATCGAGCTTGTGTGCCGATGGACTTGTGGTTAGATATTCTGAGGCCCTGGGAGGAGCGGAGGCTTGTACCGGTGCAGATTACTTGGTAGCTCGAGCTGTTAGCCAACCGTATTTGGTTGGGTTGGTACGGCTTTTCTGGAGTGCCCGTCTTTACTTTGTTCTAGTTGGAGACCCGAGGACCGCATCGCGTCTCTGGAGGAGGTATTTGTCAGCCTTGGGAGCTTGAGTGGTGGATGATTGGATATTTACCCCCCTTTATTTGGTTGAGATTCCGTGTTGAGGAACGATTTTAGTTTCGAGGACGAAACTTTCTTTTAGTGGGGGAGGATGTGATGACCCGGATCTCCGCAGAGCTGCTGCAGTGCGTTGGGGTGGCTATTGGAGGCCTACATGGTGTGTTGGAGGTGTTTGGGGCATAATTGGGCACAAGAGTTGGACTTCGGGCTCAAATGGATCATGTGAGTGATCGGAGGACCCCGTGGAGGGTTTAGAAGTGGTTTCGCGCGAATCGGATATTAAATTGGGCTCCGCGCGAAATTCGGGCTAAGAATACACTTTCGGGTGCCTTCGGCAATTTTTAGAGTTGGAATTTGGCGAAACGGACGTCAAATTCGGATTCAGCGCGCGAAAACGGTCAAAATGGACTACCTACTTGACTTTTGGGCACGGGTTACTGTTCACCGCCGGAACAGTAACTCCGGCGATCGCCGGCGGGCCGGCGGCGGCGGGCAGCGGCGGAGGGCGGCGGCGCGGCCTCGGGCAGGCGGAGAGCAGCGGCGGGCAGGGCGCGTGGGCGCGGGCAGGGTGCGCGGTCCACGCGGCCGGCGTGCACCGGAGCGGGGGGCCACGTGGCAGTTTCCCATTGGTTGGTCCTCGGGTCGCGGTCCACGGAGCATAGCGGGACACGTGGCATCTTCCTATTGGTCGGTTCATGAAGTCGGGTGCACCGGGTGCAGTGAGCGAGAGGGTTGACACGTGGCGCGCGCGGATTGGGCGCGCCACTGTGCGCAGCAGGCGCGGCGGTGCGCGGTGTACGGTGGACCGGATAGGGACACGTGGCAGATGTTCATTGGTTCGGTGTTTGGGGTTGTTGTGCACCGGGTTCAGCGAAGTTATTCCTTGGACACGTGGCGAGCGAGGATTGGCGTGCTACTGTGCGCGTGCGGCGAGGCAGGTGGCGTGGCAGGCGGCGGTGGCAGGCGTGGCAGGCGGCGGCCGGCTGGCGTGGCGGGCACGGCGGCAGGGTGGCGCACGCGGGCGCCACGTTGACCAAGGGTGGCCACGCGGCGCGAGGAGGTTGGCCGGATCCGCTGTGCGGTGTTCGTGGACACGTGTCAGTGCGGGGAGCGGGTCGGACGACCGTTCGGTCCGACCGGATCGCGTGCGCGGAGTGGGCCGGGCCGGGCCGGGTTACTGTGCGCGCCCGAAAGTTTGGGCCGGGCCGCACTGTTTGCGCCCGAAAATATTCGGGCGCCCGAAAGTGAGGACACAGTGGGCATTTTTGGATTTGTTTGGAATGGCCTATAAATACCAACCCGAGCCCCTTCTTTTTGAGTTTTTCTCCCCTTTTCGAGCCTCTTCTGCCCGAGCCACCTTAAGGAGATTTGTTCACCTCTTGATGCTTGATCTTCCTGCCAAGTTCTAGGATTTTAGGAGGCTCAAATCCCGAGGTTCCCCATTTTACGGCGCGGCACGACGATGCATTTCCTGTTTCCTTCTTCGGCGCAGCAGTGATGTTTTGGCTCCCCTGGGCTACCCCGAGGTCCCTTTTCTGTGATTCTTGCGCCGGCTGACTCCTTACAGATAAGGCTTCAACTTTTATTTTGATCACGCTTTTCCGTTTCGAGGTTTTGGCACGGATCCCGAGGCAAACAGTGACCCCTATTTGCTGTGTGGATTTCCTTGACAGCAGCGGAGTATTTCGGCCATATCTTCGCGCACGAGCGTCAGACGGAGACGAGCTTATACAACTTTTTCATCTACGGATCGCGAGGAACGCGCTCGTATTTTTCTTGGATTTTAGAGAATTATTTCGAGGTGAAAATCACTGTTTTCTCAGTGTACTGTGTACAGTTTTTCTTCACAGTTTGTTGATTGGATTACCGCCTTGCCGAATTTATAACTTGGCTTACCGAACTCTGATTTGGGCGTGCAAGGTACCGTTGCGAAGCTATCGACGCGAGGATCGCCGTGATATTTTTCTGGGAATTTTCTGGGCACTTTCTGCAGGTGATAATTTAACAGTTTCGGGACTGTTGTTGTATGGGTTAATTAAAGCAATATTTGGGAGCCTAAGTGTATTTAGTGGACTTTGTGTTGTGCCAGGAGTGTTTCGGGTATACTGTACTTGTTGGAGCGCAGGATTGGAGTTTTTGGTATTTTCAGCTGTATGGACCCGGACAGTTAGCGCTTCAGGTGGGTGGTTGTTGCTTGCCTCTATATCTGACTTACTCACTAAGTTTATTAGAAAACCCCACTTTTGAGCATATTGATTGAGTATCATGCATGATTGACTGATATACATGTGAGCCTATCATCTGAGATTAATTTTGTGAATATAGCATGTTGGGGACATTATGGGAATAATATTTCTGTTGGAACATGATCATTGGAATAATTTATTAGTGATGATTAATATGCTACACTAGCACCTAGATTTATGAAAGTGGATTAAATGATTAATTGTCAGGACATAATGACACATCAATGTGCGGGTGCCACTTTGAGATTTATTATGGATCAGGGATTATTTACATGTGTAGTTGACCGATGATGTTAGTATGATGGACATATTTATGTGGATTTATTATTTGTTACACCTGCAAAACTGTTATTTGCTATTCTCCCTTTCATATTGCCTGAGGACTTTTGCATGCTTATTTGGACATCTAGATAGGCCACTATTTTATTGCTACACTATCATATTGGGATTTGACTTAGGAGAAACCATGATTGCTTTCTTTCTCCTTTTCATTTGGACTTTTGAGTCATGTTGCTCGAGTTCGAGCAGAGGTTTTGGGATAGTGTAGCCGGGACCTGCGGGTCAGTGACAGGGTGTACTTGATGTTGGATTATGGGTTATTGCGGCAACCGCGGACAGTAGGCGGTTGACCGGATCTTGATTATTGTACCCAATTGTGGGTTGGGGGTTATTGCGGTGACCGCGGACTGTGGGCGGTTGACCGGATGTTTACTATTGCATCAGATTGGGTATCAGATTTCTCTAGTGGATGGTATTTCCCACTTTTTGAGTACTGTTGCATCAGGTCGGGGTTTCATTAGTGGACGGAGTTTCCCACTTTGATCATAGTCATGATCCAGTCCTGCTATTATGAGACAGTGGTTACAGAGATGCTTGATACAGCGATACTTTACTCGTGTGGGTCGCTCCCCTCGAGTGCCACTCCGGAGTAGGCTTTCCACGGTGCAGAGCGCCGGGCACCAGGCTGGTTTCTTGAGTTCGACAGCAGAGCAGGCAGTACCAGTTTTACTGGTGGCACTAGATTGGGTCTATTTAGCCAGATATTGTTTCCTGATGCATTCATACCGTCATTTCCTTCGGTATTGCATTTAGAGGCATACTTGTTGTGGTTTCCCCTTTTATTCAGTAGTTCTGTTTACAGCTTTACTACTTGTTCCTTTTCTTGCCTCTAGTAGACTTAGTGGGTACGCCGGAGCTTGAGGCTTTACCCACAGGGGGAGGCTACTGGTTTACTAGTGGTTCTCACCCCCACTGTTGTTTCCTCTTCTTTTCTCCCCCTGTTTTGCAGAGTCCTCTTTGGGAGTTGCTGATCTTCGGTCGTTGTCCGAGGCGAGAGAGTCACGAGCTAGATCTTTACCACCCGTGGAGTGTAGCTGTATCCCCTGGTTGGAGATTCCTCGTAGCTATTGGCTGGTTTATACTGTTTATCTGGAGGAGAGAGATCTTTTGTATTTGGAGAGACTGATGTACTATAGTTTTAGTTTATCTCCTTTTATAGTCGAGAGATGCTGTACTGAGGACATTGTATGATGATTATCTGTATTTGAGGGAATGGATATTGTACTTTATTTCATGATGTACAGTGATTGGATTTTATTTTACAGCATTTTATTTCAGCTCTGATATTTGTGTAGCTATAGTACTATCTTTTGCAGGTTAGACGCTTCGCCTATGCGGGTTTTAGCATAGGTGGCGGATCTGTTGGCGAGCCCGGGTCGCAGTTTCGACCCCGGGGCGTGACACTCATTATTGTAGGGCGTTGCTTGCCAATTTCGCGTTAGTTGCGTGATCCATCTTAAATGAATCATTCTGGGGCAGCGTGTGAAGTTTTGTCACGTTTGGAAACTTGTATACACTATTCGGGCCATAGTTGGTCGTCTGGCGAGTTTTCAAAAATTTCGATAAATCTCCAGACTTGAGGAAAGTCCACTATTTAGTTGTTCTAGTGATGTAGTGTCGATGGGATGGGTATGAGTAAGTCTGTTACTGATCAGAGTTTGTTGTCCAGGCCCCAGCAGTCAGGAGCAAGCACACGAGTAGTCTGGCAGGCTTCGGGATGGCCTACATTGAGATGAGTTTACTTCGGTCTGGGCTTTATCATCTCGGCCCTATAGGATACCATATTTGGTCGGACCCATGTGTTTCATGTTAGTCTTGATCCTATTTTGAACTATTCTTCCATTACTTTTATTATCATGAGTTAGATATCAGTATATCGGTTTATACTTGGACACATATCATGCTTGCTTGGTCATTAGTTAGATATCAATATATCAGTTTATATGTCACGCCCCGGGGATTTATTGAAGTGAAAAAATAGCGCAATAATAATTTTTTTTTGAAAAGGAAACATCCGCTAGTCACGTGCACAGACCCGCCACATATGCTAGCATTCTCGGTTTTGCTGATTAGATCTCTCTGACGTATGTACGGCGTACAAAATCACAACTGTACTTTAACCACGCAAGCCAAGGGCGAAGAATAAAAGAGAACCCATAAATAAACACATTGACCAGACAGCAATGTAAGTTTGAAAGGATAAATTCACGGGTTTGGAAAACGGTGTCCACACGACACCGGGTTTTTAAAACGTTTTCGCAATCTCTTTTCTTTTCTTTATTTAAAAACGGCTATCCGAAACGCATAACTGGAATCATAAAGAAAACTGGTCAAAACATAGAGTCATAAGTCTATCTCAACATCCACAATATCCACGATAAATAAAATCACATGCATAGAGTCTAACCAACCGAAATAATCAACTAAGTAAGAGGATGATACGTCACCAGCTAGAAAAGGCTAAATCCCTCTAGTCGTAGCTTCACCGTCATCCCAGATCCCACCCCGGATCGAATCTGTCACAGTGTGGGAAGTCAGTGACTAGAAGAGTAAAAGAATAACACAACTACAAGTATGATGCAAAAAGGGTACATATAATAAATCAAACCGTAGAACCAGAGCATCCACCATCCCATCATGTGATCGACCGTACCCCTCCTTGAGAAACTGATCTAAGCATCTGCCGTGATGGTCCGGGGACCTCATGCAAAAGAAACACCGTCCTGCTCTCACCTTGGTGCATGTTCACCTCCCACTACACGAGTGCAGCATCGCAAATAGTCGCAAGGGGCCCCCACTAACGTCACCTTGTGGGGTTCACGGGTCATCAGACCACTTCTCCGGAAAAGAACACCGACACGGTGGCCAAACCGCTAGTGTGCGTGCAAGCGCCATGAGCATAATAATAAAACATGGATCGAAGACACCTACGACATCAGTCGCTCCAAAAAGATGAAGTGCATATCATGGGGTTAGTCACCAACTCATATTATTATACTGATCGAAACTACCGTACCCATAAGTAATGCATCTATGAACCAAAACGTCTATAACGGAGAAAAGGAAAGCTCGGAATGATTCATCTGACGACCCTCCCTTTTGGATAAGGGTACCCACCTCGAAACGCATCGACCGAACCGCCAGCAACCGCCCTACGTCCTTGCACAACTTCCGGACCTAAGAAAGAGACCCCAAGAAAACCACAACAGTAAGACTTAAGCTTTGCCTACGAAAACAGTGGATCCGACCGCTGTCCGACGATAGCCTGACAGCACAACGAATAATGTACGATAAAATCCTAATCACTCGGGTAGAATCCGTGACCCGAAAAATATAAAGACGAAAACGAAAACCGAGCGGCAGCGGCAGCAGCATACCGCAAGGTGCGGTGCAAAAGCGGCGCGGCTTGGCAGCCCTGCGCGGGCGCAAGCGGCGTGGCAGCCCCGCGCGGGTCCTGCCCCCGCACAGCTGTGAGTGGCGCGGCGCAGCCGCGGCACCGCGCGGGCACCTTCCCCGCGTGACGCGTGCGGCGCAGCAGCGGCCCCGTGCGGGGCGCGCGGCAGCCCCCCGCGCGGGCACTTTCCCCGCGTGGGTCCGCGGCGCAAGCGGCAGCCCTCGCGCGGGCACCACCCCCGCGCGGGCGTGCGGCGCAAGCGGCAGCCCCCGCACGGGCACTTTCCCCCGCGCGGGCGCGCGGCAGCCTCCGCGCGGCATGGTCCTTCGGCGGCGCGCCCTATCCACGCGGCGGCTAGGGCAACCGGCGGTGCGGTGGCGGCACCGGTAAAACCTTCCGCCAAGAGCCCGAGACATAAAACGATGTGCAAAACGAAAAGCACAACTAAAACCCTAAATTAGCGGGGTAAACTAACCTGGTAAGATCGGAACCGACGATACGATCCTGCCTTCCGGTGACGGTGATGCTCCTGGGTCCGTCCCCCGGCGTTAGCGTCGTTTTCGTCTTTTGGTTCCCGGCACCACGAGAAGGAACGAGAAGGAAGTAAAGAGATGGGATGCAGTAAAAAGGTAAATTATTTCTTGTGTACGTACTACCCCAAAACTCAGGTATAAAAAGAAGGAAAAAATCCCTACCGACTTCTCGATAAGCGTGCCACCTACGCACCATTTCAGAAACCGTCGGCACGGATTTTAAAGCACCAACAACATATCAGGCTCGACTTACCCGATCGTACCCGTTAACCCTAAACGGCCCATTTCGGGAGATCCGTATGTCCGATTCACTCCCTGATCGCACCGTTGTTCCTGGTTAAGCGAGCTCTACTGCGAAATAATATTGTCACGCCCCGAGTTCGAAAAACAGAGTCTAATTTTTTTTTTTTAAAATCAGAATTTATAAAATCCAGCCAGGGCGTAACAGACCGCCACATATATAGAAAATTCCCAATCCCCATTGGATTGAGCCTTTTCTATACATGCTCAGCTCTACAATGGCAAACCAACATCAGAGTAGTCTAAACTACGAACTCTAAAAAACTAATAAACAAATTACAAATAATACAACAACTTATTATAAATTGAATTACAAGCTTGAAACTGAAATAACAACGGTTGTCCAGGGTCAAATCTAACGCGGCACCTCACCAACACGTCCCAACGTCCCAACACCCGCTCGACCTGAAAAATGGTCACCCAGGGGGTGTGAGATACATCGACAGTGTATCCCAGTGGGCACGACGAGCCGAGAAATAGCAAATCGTACCTACTGGCATACAATAACTAGCGGATAGCAAGAGATCAGTAGGTAAGGCAGGTATAACAAGCTGATAACTGAATAATCATGAATACTGTGCTGAGCATAATACGGTACTAAACTATGGAAGCAAAAGCATGCTGATGTAGATACTGAACAAGAACTGAGCAATCATTAGAGGATGATGATAAACAGGCAAACAATGCATCAATGGTAGAATAACAAAACACCCAATCTAATGTCACTGTTGGCCACAAGGGCCTCAGGCTAAAAGCTGCCATAGAGCACTAGGACCTCAGGCAAATGCCACTGTTGGTCATCGGGGCCTCAGGCTAATGCCACTTTTGGGCACCCAGCATGCTATCATAACCCCACCGGGCACACGGGTCGCCACTGCTGACCACTTTACCGGTAAAGTACACCGCTGCGGGTAGCAATTCCGCTAGTGTAGGTGAAAGAACAGCTGGCTCTGTGTAGATCAAAATGCTAATGCTCAAGCTCACGGTCCATTGACCGGGTAATCGGCAACAAGCCGGGAAATCCCAACAGGGATGCAATAACAGGATGCCAACTGAATCTCATCATATGCAGGATATAATCAACAACTACTATAGCATGGATCAGATGTAATCAGGAAGTACTGATAATCAGGTATAAATGTGCAAGCTAGCCAATGACCAATCAGGCATGGCAAATGTCCAGGATAAAATCATAATAACTGGAAGCAACTAAGATCAATCATGCAAGGCATCATATAATCAGATAACTTATACTGATCAAATAATCAGGCAGATATAGCAATAGAAAAATAATGCTGATCAATAAAAAGGCAGGCTCAAATATAAAATTTAGGCTACCACAAGAACAGGGGTCCGACCAATTACGATACCCCAGAGGGCCGAAATGATAAAGTCCGGACCGAAGATAAACCCACCTGTCTGCAGGCGTTCTGACAACTTCAACGGAATGCTCGAAGACAAGAGCCAATCCGTGCCAACCTGAATCATAAACATTGCTTAACTCAATTTTTTTTTTTTTATTTAAGTGTTGATATAATTACCAAAATGCCCCTCCCGAAAATTCTATTTAAATTTTCGGGAGACACGGGCCTTGATCATTTGCCGCTGGTTCAACCAGATTCTACTGGGACTCAACAGACGGCTAGGCGGAACCGCCGCAATTTCCCAAATTGCGTGATTGCCACCGGGGCGCCGTTAAACCGACGATTTTGCCGATTTACGGACCGATTATCAATTTTCGCTCAACGAGAGCCAACTGATCACTAGCAAAAAGCTTAGAGATTATATACACACTGCCCGAGACATTACATGAGGCTACAATTACATTTAGACCCATAGGGTTTCCAAAAATCGCATTATTACACGTATTTGAGAGCTGTTTTTGCTCGTTCTCTTTATCGGGACATTATTTTTACGAACCGTCACCTCCAGTAGGTGACCCTCGACTCGCTGAACACCGTGCTCACCATTTGGCAGCAGCACAGATCCCGAGAAAAACTTCGGACCATGACTTACTATACTAACATAAGCCGTATAGCATTTTTATTTCTTCGGCTCAACCAATTTCAAATCTAAGGTGAGCATCGCATCCAGTGATCCCAAAATAGCCAGGAGCTCACTGTCGCAGCTTCGTAAACAGCCCCAAACAGATCCCATGGCCAACCAACCAACATAAGGCTTTATAATACAAAAACCTTAAATCTACCTGTGCCATTTGCAAAATAACCTAAGCAACTTGCTCAGGGCATCACAGAGACTCGAGGGCTTGCCTTGGTGTAGCCCAGAAGCTGCTGGATCACAGGGATCCAACACCTTGCTCTCTAACACTTCGACAATGCCCCACACACACATCCACACAGAAAACCTTTGGTCTGAAGTGAGCATTAAGCTCAGGGGACAGTGTGAAGAAACTTTTCTATTCTGCTCAAAGCCTAAATCCAAACTTTTCTCCTTTGTGGCATTTTAACAAACACTTAGTGGGCATACTATGCAAACAAGCACCCAAGCTTTTGCCCGAGCTTGTTCTTAGCAGAGAGGGCACCTGGGAGATTCTAAGATGGCAAGAATTGTTCCCCCCAGTTGCAGAAACTTTTCTATGCAACTGGGATCAAGCTTCGACCCTCGGTTTAGCCGGGGCTCGAGAAGGAAGATGATGCTCCAACCTCAAAAATGGTGACTCCCCAACCACAGGTTCTGGGCCTCAACCACTTGCACCAACAACTGCTACAACACCTCACAAAGTTACCTGATCCCGTGCCCAGCGACAGGACACGGCGGCGGCGCGGCGGAGCAAAGCTCGGATTGGAGCTTCACCACCTCTAATGGTGGATTTTCACCAAGACTACACGGGCTTCATGCAAAAGCATGGTTGGGATCCCCTTGATCCCAGGAAGCTTCCCGACCATTCCTCACCCGCCGGCGACGGCCGGAAAGCCGGCCACCGCGACTTGAACCCAATTCGGGTCATCCATGGCACCAGATGTTTCGGGCTGCATGGATGCCATGCAAAGGCATGGACGCCTTCATATCACTCCCAGGAAACTTTCTGGCCATGTTCCCGGCGTCGAGGAGCGATGCCGGCGCCGGAGCAAGGAGCTCGGCCATGGTGCAAGAAACCCGAAAACTAGGGTTTCGAATTGCGGCGCACACACTTGATCAAACTCTACCAAATTTGGTGGAGTTGATCCTTAACTCCTACAGTTTCTACCCATTATTTTATTTTTCCATTTGGCCTAGTGGTTGTGTCACTAGGCCGAGGCGGAGCAACGATAGGTTTCCGGCGAGAATCTTCTCCCGCCGGCAACCGGGACCACCACAAGGGCTATGACTCGACAGGATCATCCTTATAATCTATAAACGCTACTTCCTAAGGTATAGGGGCCTAAAATCCAAAGGTGGAAGAAACACACCTTTGCCGGAGTTGGAGAAGAAAGGTAGAAGCCGGTTCCTCTCCACCGCGGCGCGCAGCCACCAACCTCTCTCAAACTCACTCCCAGGAAGCAGAAGAACTCCTCAGCAAAGTCAGGGACCAACTTGGAGATCCTTTGGTGCACTCCTTCTCCTCCTCACCCGAGCTCGGCCAAGCTTGATGGGGGTGTGCCTCCTCAGCGTCCCAGAACAAATGGGGAGGAGCGTTTAGCTTCTCTGCATTATTCTCCAACGTTTAAGAAGCCCCTCAGATGCCTGTAAACCCCCCACGAGTAGCCCAAGAGCCAAAGCCAAAAATATCTTTCTTTTGCTACAAAATGCTACCCAGCCCCTACACAACAAACCCTAAGCCCTTAGGTCCCTACTGTAGGTCCAAAATGCTGTAAGGACCCTCACCAATTAACCCCAAATAATTTGGTCCATAAAATATTCAAGTCTTTGCAAAAATACCTAATTTTTCTACGCTTTTCACGTATTTCGAGATGAACGGGTCGTCGAAATGAAAACCGGACTTCGCCACGACGTCCGGCTCGTCGAGGCCTATCAAATAGTGTATTTGCATGTTTGATTTGGTCCTCGAATAAAATCTCGGGCCATAAAGTTCTGTAGGCTACACTGTAATGCACGCATTTCGGTGCACCAGAATCGCCAAACGCGAATTCCGTCAGTGCCATTGCGTTCAAAATGCCGAAATTAGCTAGAAATGACTACTCATACTACTATATTTGGGGCCCAGACGGCGAAATGGCCGGCGTTGGTCAAGAGGGGAATTAAATCAGGGGTTACTATTCACAACTTAAGTTGTGGGGCCCGCTTCTCTTTCGCTGTTTTGCGGAAGATCCGACCGTCGGATCAAAAATATGTAAATATCAATCTTTCTTGTTTCGACGAGACGGTCGCATTGGTGATCTCAGATTTTCGAGATCAGATCCCGATCAAAAGTCGATATTTTGGGGCCACTTTTACACTATTAATAATCTATTTTCTTTCCAAAATTAATAATTTAAGCCTAATATTAAGTTTTTGAAATTCACGATTATTACAAATATTCACACCCGAAAACACACGAAGGATAGAATACCTAAAAACTAATTTTATTTGTAAGTCAAAGGTAAAGATTATGAGTGTCATTACATTATACTTGGACACATATCATGCTTGCTTGGTCATTAGTTAGATATCAGTATATCAGCTTATTTTTGGACACATATCATGCTTGCTTGGTCATTAGCTGGACATTAGCATACTTAGATTCACTCTTACTCAGATATATCAGTTTACTTATATTCTTTACTGCATGAGATGACCTATGGTTGATATACAACTATTGCATCGCAGTTGGGATTCCGGCTTATTGCCGATTACCCTATCTTTAGACTGTGAGCTTGAGCATCAGCATTATGATTGCCACGCACCGCTGTACTTCACGTATATTGACAGTTTGGCCACCGTCTTGGTGTTTTTTACCGGTAAAGTGGTCTATTGGATGACCTTTGAGCCCCTGGGAGCACTTGTTGGGTGCGGGGTTATTTCAGCCATATTGGTGCCCGGTAGCGACCAAAAGTAGCATCAGCCTGAGGTCGCTGTAACCGATAGTGGCTTTAGCCTGAGGTCCTCGTGACCAAAAATAGCACTAATTGGGTACTTGGTTTCTTTATTTGATGCATAGTTATTCTATCATGCTTTATTCCTGTATTTCAGTACCCATTTCTACTCAGTATTATGATTATGCTTCCTGCCAGTATTTGCTTATTTATATCAGCCTTTATCTACTGATTTATTACCATCCGCTGATTATAGTATGCCACTATATACAATTTGCTATTTCTCGGCTTGTCGTGCCCACTGGGATACATTTATATTGTATCTCACATCCTTGGGTGGCTATTTTTCAGGTCCGTCGGGTGGTGGGATGTCGGAATGGTCATGTGAGGCGATTACGATAGAGCTGTCCCCATGATGCTTACTGATCATATCAGATCACCTAGACTATGATATTATTTATTATTTGATATTTAGTAATTTGGTTAAAGACTTATTATGATGTTTAGGATTGATGTTGATATGATTGTCATTTATGCTTAGTTATGTCATGCGTTATATAATCCTCTGATTGTGCTTATTTGTACTTGCCCAGTCGTGCATGTATAGGGGAGACTCTATCCGAGTGGACAAAAATTTTTTTTATACATGTGGCGATCTGTTCATGCCTTAGTTAAGTTTAAACTCTGATTAAAAAAAAAAAAAAAGACTGATTTTTAAAACTCGGGACGTGATAGATTTTATGGTATCAGAGAATTGGTACACGGTACCTAGGAATTGATTAGGATCTAGTTAGGATTGAGTCCTAAGATGACTTGTGATCTACGTGAGAGCGCAGGGTATTTTATTTTGGGGTTAGGAACTCAAGTGTAATTTCACTGTTGAGATTATCCTGACCTGATTTTATGTTACAGATATGATCCGTCCTAGACGCGGAGATGGTGGCAGGCATGGTGTTGGCTCTGGCCGAGGTGTCGGCCGACCTCGTAGAGCTCAGAAGGAGCCTGAGGGTCCTGATAGATACAGCAGGTTGAGGATCAGCTCGCTGCTCTGACTCGTCTTGTCTAGCAGTTGATTCAGCAGCAGGCTGCTGCTCCCGCCGCACCAGCCCCATCAGATTCACCGCCTATTGCGAGCCAGAGGGACTGGCTGATCCACCTGTTAACCCTGTGCCACCGGCTGCGGGGTTAGCTCTGGATACCGCCGCCACTTCTAGAACCGTACCGGGGGCTACTATTAGTAGCGACCCCCCTGCTGCTGTTGTCGGGACGACATCCTTGCCCTCCCAACCTGCGTCACCCGCCACTGTTGTTGATGTTGATCAGGTGGAGAAGGCCCAGGTGAAGGCCGTGCTTATCGAGTTCAAAACATTCAAGCCACGGATCTTTCTCGGTAAGAACGACGATCACTGGACAATGGAGCAATGGATAGATCACATGGAGAAGCTTTTCCATGACCTCTATATGGAAGAGCGAGACAAGGTCCATATTGCCGTGCATTGTCTTGAGAAAGGAGCGAGCAAATAGTGGGATCGATATCTGCAGAACCACTATGAGGGTTTGTCCGAGCCTTCTTGGCGCAAGTTCAAGGCGGCAATATATCATCGCTACCTGAAGGAGACGACGAAGGAGGGCCTCGAGCGCGACCTGGAAATATCAGACAGGACGATCGATCTGTGCGCGAGTATGGGCAGAAGTTCTCGCACATCGCCGATCTGGTTCCTCAGGCGGTGCGCGAGGAGAGGCGCAAGGTCCGGCTCTTCTCACAGGGGCTGTGACATGAGATTTGCCGCTAGTTTTCCTCACGCCAGATATTCGACTTCGATGATTGTGTGGAGCGATGCCTCTCCATCGAGGTTGACGTTGTGATTTTCCGCGCTGAGCAGAATGCTGTTGAGAAGGACAAGGGGAAGAAGTGGCCGTTCTCTGAAGGAGGGGGTGGATCCTCGAACAACAGGAAGCCGTCTAAACACCCCCGACTCTGGAGATGGCCCAGGAGATCTCCTGCCGGCAGTGAGCAGCGGGGTTTAGGTTCTGTGAGCACCAAGCAGTGGGGACCTCAGCCCTGCATTTTCTGTGGTGGGACGCATCGTCCGAACGTCTGCGACCAGCGCCTCGATCGATGTTATAGATGTGGGCAGGCCGAGCATGTCTCGGCTAATTGCCTGCAGGGAGCTGCACCTGCGCAGCCTACAATTTCGGCACTAGCTGCTCCACCTCGTCTTCAGGCACCGTCCCCTAGCACTGTTTTCTCTGGGCGTCCCCCTCTTCCTCGATCGTCTGGAGGTGCGCGCCAGACATCTGGAGGACGAGTCTATGCTCTGACTCATCACGAGCCCACTCCCGAGGAGAACCTGGCAGGTATAACTGTTATTTATGGTAGACAGGCTAGAACTCTATTTGACACAGGGGCCTCGCATTCTTTCATTTCTACCCATTTTATTACCACCCACGGCTTCATCGTTCAGCCGACTAGACACAGATTTTAGGTGGAGATTTCTGGTCATAGTGTCCTTATTAATGAGGAGTTTCGTTAGTGCCCAGTTCGTTTGGGCGAGAGGAGGTTTCCCGTTCACTATTCATCCTCAAACTTCGTCAGTATGATGTTATTTTGGGGATGAATTGGCCGATGAGATATTGGGCCACGATCGATTGTGCTTTCCGGAGGCTGATGCTAGCTCCGCCTGGTGAGGCAGAGTTGATACATTCTGGGTTCGAGCCCTCGACGTATTTGGGGATGTGCTCAGTATCCCCTATTCGACGGATCGAGAATGGGTGTGTGGCGTATCTTGTCATGGCTGTCAACACCCATGCTGTGACTCAGAGGATCGAGGATATACCTATGGCGTAGGAGTTTCCCGATGTTTTTTCAGCTGAGCTTCCGGAGATGCTTCCCGAGCGGGAGATTGACTTCGTCATCGACTTTGTCCCCGGCACTACACCTATTTCGCGGGCACCGTATCGCATGGCGTTCGCTAAGCTGAAGGAGTTGAAGACTCAGCTTGATGGTCTTTTGACACTGGGTTTCATTCGACCTAGTGTGTCTCCTTGGGGCGCTCCTGTGCTCTTTGTGAAGAAGAAGGATGGTAGCCTCCGACTTTGCATCGACTATCGTGAGCTGAATAATGTTACCATCAAGAACCGATTTCCCCTTCCGCGGATTGACGATATGTTCGACCAACTCCAAGTGTCGATGGTATTCTCTAAGATCGATCTGCAGTCGGGATACCATCGGTTGCGTATTAAGGCGGAGGATGTTCCAAAGACCGCCTTCCGGACTCGATACGGCCACTACGAGTTCACCGTGATGCCGTTCGGGCTCACTAATGCCCCAGCAGCTTTCATGGATATGGCGAATAGGGTTTTCAAATCCTTATTCGATCGCTTCATCGTGGTCATCATCGACGATATTCTTATTTATTCGCGGAGTGACGAGGAGCATCGGAATCACTTGCGACAGGTTCTCCAAGTATTGAGGGAGAACAAATTATATGCCAAGCTCAAGAAGTGCGACTTTTGGCTCCGAGAGGTTGCTTTTTTGGGACATATTATTTCAGAGACAGGAGTCGCGGTGGACCCAAAGAAGATTGAGTCAGTTGTGGACTAGCCACAACCGACTAACGTGATCGAGGTTCGCAGTTTTCTTGGTCTGGCTGGCTATTATAGGCGATTCATCAAGGGGTTTTCCAAAATTGCCACCCCAATGAACCGTCTTACGAGAAAGGAGGAAAAATTCGAATGGACTCCTGAGTGCCAGGTCAGCTTCGATGAGTTGAAATGACGACTGACAGTGGCGCCGATCCTGATCCTGCCGATCTC
Source organism: Tillandsia fasciculata (assembly GCA_029168755.2). Lineage (NCBI taxonomy): Eukaryota > Viridiplantae > Streptophyta > Magnoliopsida > Poales > Bromeliaceae > Tillandsia > Tillandsia fasciculata. Next base: position 89,163 of record JAQOTM010000608.1, on the reverse strand, counting down.
GGGTGAGAATTATGTCGTATACTGCGATGCCTCTCAAATCGATTTGGGTTGTGTCCTGATACAGAAGGACAAAGTGATAGCATATGCGTTGTGACAGTTGAAGCCCTACGAGCAAAACTATCTCACACATGACTTGGAGCTCGCGGCAGTGGTATTTGGCCTTAAGTTGTGGAGGCACTATCTCTATGGCGTCCACTACGAGATGTACACTGATCACCAGAGCCTTAAGTATCTCTTTACCCAGAAAGAGTTGAACTTGAGGCAATGGTGATGGCTCGACTTTTGAAGGATTATGACCTGACTATACAGTATCATCCTGGTCGGGCGAATGTAGTGGTTGACGCTTTGAGCTGGAAGCATGTATCGGCTGAGCTTATGATGATCACCTAGCAGGATCGCTCGGTGAAGGAGTTCCGGAGATTGGATTTGGAGGTTGTTCCAGCTGGATCGACTGCTTGATTTTTGGCGAGCTTGATTTTTGGCGATGGTGGTACAACCTACGTTGCTTGATCGCATAAAGGAGGGACATCAGTCGGATCCTTCTTTCCAGAAGATACGAGTGCTAATTACTCTGGGACAGACAGATGCCTTTTAGTTGCATTCCGATGGCTCTATCCGATACAGAGGCCTTTGGTGCGTTCCGAAGGATGACGACATAAGGAACGAAATTCTTACTGAGGCACACAGATCCTTGTATATAGTACATCCTGGTGGAACCAAAATGTATAGGGACCTGAAATAGTATTATTGGTGGTCTGGAATGAAGGCTGATGTGGCGAAGCATGTAGCTCGGTGCCTAGTGTGTCAACAGGTGAAAGCTGAGCATTAACAACCGGCGAAAAAACTGCAACCACTTTTTGTGCCAGTGTGGAAGTGGGAGTAGATCACGATGGACTTTGTCACTGGTCTGCCCTGATCCCAGCGAGGTCATGACGCCATATGGGTTATAGTGGATTGACTCACCAAGTCGGCCCACTTTTTGCGATCCACACAACTTGGTCCAGAGATCGACTTGCACAACTTTACATCGATGAGATAGTCCGGCTGCATGGTGTGCCAATGTCGATCGTCTCAGACTGGGACACTTATTTTGTGTCTCACTTTTGGAGGAACTTGCAGCAGTCTACGGGCACTAAACTGAATTTCAGCACTGCTTTCCACCCGCAGAGTGATGGGCAGTATGAGTGAGTTATTCAGACTCAGGAGGATATGCTACGTGCATGTGTACTGGATTATGGAGACGATTGGTACCGATATCTTCCTTTGGTGGAGTTCGCCTATAACAACAGTTATTATGCGAGTATAACGAGGCACTATATGGGCGTCGGTGTCGGTCCCCGATATGTTGGGATGACATCGGTGAACGCCGAATCATCGGGCCAGATTTAGTTGAGGATGCTGAAGCCAAGGTGCGAATGGCAAGACAACGATTGTTGACCACACAAAGCAGACATAAAAACTATGTGGACAGCGTCGTCGTGACTTAGAGTTCCAAGTTGGTGACCATGTCTTGCTGAAGGTGTCACTAGCTAGGGGAATCAAGCGATTTGGGATTCGGAATAAGCTAAGTCTCCGATTTGTGGGACCTTTTGAGATACTTGAGCGCATTGGTTCAGTGGCTTATCGGCTAGCTCTTCCTCCTAGTCTCGTCCGCGTGCACAATGTGTTCCACGTCGCTATGCTCCGGAAGTACATCAGAGATCCTTCCCACATTATGTCACGTCCCGGGTGGAAACCAGAATCCGGGCTCGCCAACAGATCCGCCGTGCACACGGAATTTTTCATGTACACAAAGCGTCAGTAACCTGCTCAGATATAAGATGTACAATAAAAGAGCATAATACAGAGCTGAATTAAAAAAAACTACATAATATCTCAGACTGGAAATAAAATAAAGCTGTAATAAATACAATAATCTCCCAGCTCACCAAAATAGTACAACCAGCTGGCTAAAGCCAGACCCAAAAAAAAAAAAAAATACAACAGTCTGAGTGGAGGGTACAACCTCTGTCTAATAACAACTCTCAGCCTCATAGGAGATCTATCTACTCAGCGATCCCCTTACCTCGATCAGCTGCCGATGGTCCAGCAGCTCCCGCAGAAGACTCTGCAAAACAAAGGGAAGAAGAAGAGAAAACAACAATGGGGGTGAGAACCACTAGTAAACCAGTAGCCTCCCCTTGTGGGTAAAGCCTCAACTCCGACGTATCCACTAAGTCTACCAGAGGCAAGGAAAAAGATAAAATGGTAAGCAATAAGACTGCTGAAAAAGGAATCTACCACTACTATGCCTCTAAATGCAGTCCCAGAATGGAATAGCCATAAGTATGCATCACTAACCAAAACCGTCCAAATATACTCAATCTATCCACCAGTAAAAACTGGTACTGCCTACTGCCGCCCTCATCATCGAGCAAGTATAGCCGCGCCGATGTGATAGCAAAAAACTCAATAACTGTCTGACCCCCACGCTCCGGAGGGGAACTCGAGGGGAGCTACCCACACGAGTAAAGTAACCATGTCACAAGTATCATAATATAGCAGGACTAAATCACGACTATGCTCAAGTGGAACAAATACCTCCACTAATGATGTTGGGTTATAACTATATGGATCTAAATAGGAGAAAAAACACCTAGAGGGGGGTGAATAGGTGTAAACAATAAACACTCAAAAATCTTTGCGCTATAAAACCCAATGCGGAAAAAGTAAATGAACACGCAAGATTTTTACGTGGAAAAACTCCAAACCGGAGTAAAAAACCACGGGACCGATAACACGGCGAAATCCACTAGAATTAACACACGTACAAGGTGATATAACGTACTCACAGACGACTCAACCTTTTACCATACGCTCCTAGTAGATCTTCCCGCTCGCTCCACGACGCTTCTCGAATCCACGATCTGCGCCCAACGCTGAATCCACAGCGTCCAACGTCGAGTCCACGACGTCCAACCGAATCCACGGTCTTCACCCAGTAGCACGCTTCGAATCCACGAACGTACCTCGCTCCGAATCCACGAGAGCGGTTGCACCTTGAATCCACAAGGCCACGCGAGTCCACGCGCCGATTTGGGTAAATCGTTGTTTTTGGGTGGTGATGATCCGCCGAATACTTAGATCAAAGATAGATCGGAAATACCATCTAAGTATTCATTGATTTGATTCTACTCAAAATGTGAGTATGGAAAACCTAGAATCAAATCAATCAATATAGATGAAGAAACATAGAATAGATCTATTGATTTCCTTTCTTCTCTATATATGTGGATTTTTCTTTTCGGCTAATTTTTCTGTGATGGCCGATTAAAACCATGCCCTAGAAATGAATACAGGGCCTATTTATAGGTTAGAAACCATTGGAAGAAGATAAGATCAAAAACAGCCTTTTCTGGAATTTTACCGACGGCGATCCGGATTGGAATTGCTGCGATCCGGATCGCAGAAGCAAGAAAGACGATTTCCAGAAAAACAAGGGTTCGGGATCCGGATCGTAAGTCCGATCCGGATCGTTCATACAGTTTTACCAGAACATCAATGTTCGGGATCCGGATTGCAAGTCCTGATCCGGATCGAGGAAGCACACAGGTAAAACCAGTGTTCGGGATCCGGATCAGAGGAGGCTGCGATCCGGATTGAACCAGTGTATGAACCAACACCCTTCGGGATCCGGATTGCAAGCACGATCCGGATCCTGAACATGTCCCATGTCCAGTTTTTGATGTTTAAGCAATAAAACCTCTTCCAGGTGTTTCTACACTATAAGAAGTATTCGGATCATCAAAAATCTTTAGTTAAACGTACCTGATCCTTTTGAATTCTTCTTTCTTGAGATTGAGGTATATGATCCAAAGTTTCTTCATCTTCAATCTTCAAGACTTAATACATTCACGAAATACGCCAACTCAAATTCCGTAACAATCTCCCCCTTTGGCGGTTTCGTGACAAAACACAAATCCACAAAAGAAAATTCAAAAAGATATTTTTGTTGCTATCACCATACAACAAAAATTTACAATGGAGATCCAAAAAATTAAAAACATGAGATAAACTCCTAAGACAGACTCTAGACTTAGACATCTGTAATCTCTGCACAAAGAAATCAATCTTGACAAAAGAAATCGTTAGATACCTCAAGAATTGAATCATACAAAACCGAATACAGAGATAGAGTTTATTCTCATCATGACATTTGAAAAATTCAGATATGTAAGAGAATCATAGTTAAAACCAACATATCTTCTAAGCATTCAAAACCAAATGTCACAAAAATGTTAGTCCAACATCAACTTGTTAGTAATAATTCATGCCAAAATAGTTAGTCGAATAGTTAGTAGGGACATGCAACAAATCACAAGATAAAAACCAAAAGTTGAAGTTGGAGTCATACTTACCTTGATGTTCACACATTCACATAGTTTTCACATCATTCATTGTTCAAAGTTTACTCTAACTCGTTAAAAAGATAAACAAAAATGAAAATCCTGCAAAAAGCAAAAGTCAAAGTGAAAATCCTGCAAAGTTAGAACAAACACAAGTGAAAACAAAGATCTACTCCTGAGTGTCGGAGTCATCAGATGTTGTGCATCCCATTTTAGCAAACATCTTCTTCACTAGTTTCTTCACCGATGAGACTGACTTATTCAAAGTGATCTGTGAAGCTGTGAGGATTTCCAACTCATTTTTTACAACATGAAGTTCACCTCTCATTTCAGTGAACTCACCCGACATGCGTTCTTGTTCATTTGAAAGTCGTTGTTGTTCCTTAAAAATTGAATTAACTGAGGCATCATCTTCAGAGGTTGATGGAGGCACTTGTGGTGCTGGTGGAACCGGAGCTGTAGAAGTAGTTGCTGGTTGTCGAGCTCGTTGGATTGGAGGAGATGGAGGATCATCTTGTTTTGTTGATAGAGACTTTACTATCGTTGTTTGATTGATCGTCCCCAAACTGTACATGTAAGAGCTCGCGCTTGTATCCACATTAAACTTCTTAAGGATGCGCATGATAATCATTGGGTATGGTAGTCGCTCTGTGGGGTGAGAGTGTTCGACATACCGCGTCATCCTATGCCAAATGAGATAAGGAATGTTCATGTTTGCTCCCATCAAAACGGTCGGGTTGCCAAGAAGATAGAGAAAGAGCATTCTATCCCATCGAAGGACTTTCGTGTTCATATTGGGAAGAATGTTGTAACAGACAATGAAGTTTATGTACTTGTACTCTTTCTTAAGTTCTTTGGAGAAAACAGAATTTCCGGCAGACAGAGTATCCGGAAGACAAATTCCATTAACTACAACTCTCCAGGAGTTCTGATTGAAGTTTTGAGTCTTGAGGTAGTGGATTCCATCAGATCTTGCTTTCATATTAAGCACCTCTCCAATCAGTTGGGGAGTGACTTTTATTTTGATACCTTTAACCACGGTGTGAAATTCTCGTCGTCCGTCATCATGATCAATTAGACTTGCAGCATTCTGATAAAACATTCGAACCGAATGTGGACAATACCCAGTTTTTTCAGGAAAGTTGCAAATTGGACCGAGACCAACTTGATTAAATAAAGTCCCAAAGGCTGCAGAGCGTTCCATCATTGGTTTGACATTGACATGTCTCTCACCAATGCATTCTCTTTTCTCAAAATCCTTGATTCTCGTGGAGCTAATGAAGTCCTGTGGTGGAGGCTGGCTAGCAATTGGTTCGTTAATCGAAATTCCCTGAGCGCTGCCTCTTTTTCTTGCACCAGTTTTCGTTCTTGTTCTAATTTGACTTGGTTCCATTGGGGCTTTTCCTTTTTCAGCTACAGTGGGAGGATCCTTTGTCGTCTTTGAGGCTTCTGCATGTCCTTTCCCTTTGGATACAATAGACACATCTCCCTCAATCTCTAGGTTATCCCAGTTAATCGATTCCGTCTCAGATTCCGTGTCGGAATCATTCTGAGCTCTCTTCACTCTCTTAGCCCTTTTCGGCTTGGCAGTATCCTTGACATGGACCATGGCAGCAAGTAAGAAAATGATCCAGGTGATCACCATTGCTGACAGTGCTTTGAGTTTTAGAGGATGTCCTGTGAAGAATCAACTCAAGAACACATGAAAAATCGTCAATTTTGAAAAATTTAAAAAATTGTACCTAGACAATCATAATCATGTAGAGAAGCTAAGAATCAAATTAGTTTTCCAAAAAGAATTTTAAAAATAGATCAATCCCATGATTTTCAAAAATTCCTCTTTTATGCCCTAAGACAGAATTTTTAGAAATCGAAGCCTAAAAACTCGTTAATCAGGTAAAAACCCAGCATAAAAGCAAAACTAATTGACTCAGAGTCCTTATTTCAAAAGAAATTTGATCAAAAACCATTCACAAACGAAAAAGATTCATGATTTCAACTCACGTTTGAGAAAAAAGAAAAACTGTGAAAAACCGAGTTTTGATCAATAAAACTTACTTGAATCCGAAGAACTTTGAGTTTGGAAGCTCCAAGATGCAAGAAATCTAGAGAGAGAAGCTCTAGAGACTTAAGAACAAAAGATTAGGGTAAAAGAAATCAAATCCTCTTTGTTCTTATAAAAACCCTAGCCGTGATCCGGATCGGATCGAGATTGTGATCCGGATCGGCTACCCGCAGGAAGAATCCTGCGTTCGGGATCCGGATCACTTACCCCGATCCGGATCGGCTTCAACTTTTTCTCCAGAAAAATTCAGAAAAATTCCATAAAATCCAGAAAAAGTATGTAAGCACTTTACCATGTCAACTTTAAACAAAAATCATCGTTTCATACAACAAGAAATAGATTATACAAAATCTATCAAAAATATCCAAAAATGAAACGAAAATTTACGAAAGTTAAAACACTTAAAGTTGAACAACTTCAATTACATCTATCCTGATCTTATGTGTAATGCCTTTATCAAATCATCAATTTTGGTAAAGAAAATGAAATACCAAGATCAATAGATGTTTGAAATCCCAGATAAGTTAGATAATATATCTAGACAATCTGTTGAAGGAGTGGCTCTTTGAGCATCTTTTATAAAAATCCCACCTTATACCAACCATGAAATACGACTGAGTCAAGTATTTCAATATGCATTTCATCAACATTTTTAAAACAAAAATTTGCTTTTCATTCATGGAGTATCTTTTTCTTTCTTTCATTTTCTCCATGTGGTGGTAGTTTTCACACTCCTCATTGGGATGTAACTCTTTCCACATCTTTTGAGCATTTTACATTTCATTGACTCCCCCTCAATTGGCTATCAATTATTTAATATATAAGGTATTCAACCAAACCATTGATCTCGAATTCATACTCGACTAAGCAATCAAATATGATAATGACTATACCAAGAGATCATTGAGAGAGAAATTGACTTTGATCACTTAAAAGATGGTTTAATTAACGTAAATGATCATTGCAACATTGAAATATTATGATATCAAAAGCATAATAAATTTCTAAATGCATAAAAGGATGCAATTAAAGTCAATTATGATTTATGCTCAATTAATGTCCTATGTACAAAACATAGATAAAGAACAAAACAAAAACAAAAACAAAACCTAACCTAAGCAAAGGTTTCAAAAGAGTTTATTTCAAGGAAAGCATGCCAATTGCTTTACGCAAGTGAATAAAACGTTTTTGATCCAAAGGTTTTGTTAAGATATCAGCTAATTGATCCTCAGTTGAAATATATGACAGTTGAAGAATGTTTGATTCAACTAGCTCTCTAAGAAAATGATATCTAAGTTCAATATGTTTTGTTCTAGAGTGCAACACAGGGTTTTTTGAAATGTTAATAGCACTAGTGTTGTCACATAAAATGGTTACCGAAGTTGTTGAAATCCGGAAATCGCTCAACACGCTTTTCATCCAAATCAATTGGGTTGAACAACTTCCTGCAGAAATGTACTCCGCTTCGGCAGTCGAGAGTGCTATGCAATTCTGCTTTTTACTGTGCCATGCAACAAGGCAATGGCCAAGATAGAAGCATGCACCACTCGTGCTTTTCCGGTCATCCACCGATCCAGCCCAATCGGCATCTGAGTATCCAACAATATCCAAAGTCGTTCCCATAGGATACCAAATTCCGAAATTGATTGTACCTTTGATATATCGGATGATCCGTTTCACCGCTTTCAGGTGAACCTCCTTCGGTGCTGATTGATATCTCGCACAAATCCCAACACTGAAGGATATATCCGGGCGACTAGCCGTGAGATATAGTAGACTTCCAATCATACTGCGATACAGTTTCTCGTCTACATTCTCACTATGTGATTCACTTCCAAGTCCCTTATGGCTAGTTCCCATTGGAGTCGGAAAATCCTTAGAATTTTCAAGATCAAACTTTTTGACCAACTCCAGTGCATACTTGGATTGACACAAGTGAATTCCTTCATCGTTTTGTTTAACTTGTAATCCAAGAAAATAAGTCAATTCGCCCATCATGGACATCTCAAATTCGCTTTCCATGGTCTCCGCGAATTTAGAAGCATCATTATCTCTTGTTGCTCCAAATACAATGTCATCGACATAGATTTGAGCAACTATGAAATTGTTTTGATAATGCTTCACAAAGAGAGTCCTGTCAGCTCCCCCTCGAGTGTAGCCCTTTTCCAAAAGGTGCTTTGTCAACCTTTCGTACCATGCTCGCGGTGCTTGTTTCAGACCGTAAAGAGCCTTTTTCAGACGAAAAACATGGTTAGGTAGTTTATGATCCACAAAACCTTTCGGTTGAGCCACATAAACTTCCTCATTTAAAAACCCATTTAAAAAGGCGCTCTTAACGTCCATTTGAAATAATTTGATTTTAAAATGACAAGCAATCGCAAACAATATACGAATGGACTCGAGTCTAGCTACAGGGGCGAAAGTTTCATCAAAGTCTATACCTTCTACTTGAGAGTAGCCTTGAGCAACTAACCTTGCTTTGTTCCTGATGATAGTACCTTCTTCATTTTTCTTGTTCTTGAAGATCCATTTGGTACCTATCACATTGTGTTGCTTCGGAGGCTTCGTTAATTCCCAGACTTTGTTTCGCTCGAATTGATGGAGCTCTTCCTGCATTGCTTTAATCCAGTAATCATCTTGGAGAGCTTCATCAACATTCTTTGGTTCGATTTGAGATACATAGCATGCAAATCCGCAAACCAATTGTCTCCGTGTTCTAACTCCTTCTTGTGGATCTCCAATGATGTTCGATTCAGGGTGATCCTTGGAGATGCGTAACGTTTGAGGTAGAGGAGTAGACGGAGGTACACGAGATGATTCCTGCACATCAGATGAACTTGAAGAACCGTTAGATGCATCATTATTATCGAAAGAATTGTTAGAAGAAGATGCATTAGCAGGTGTATCATCATCAAGAGAGATATCGAGGGTAGATTTTTCAGATTCAAAGTGAAAAGCTTCATCTACCTTAACATTTATCGATTCTACGATCGTCTTAGATTCTAAGTTAAAAACTCGATATGCTCTACTGTTTGTAGAATAACCTAAGAAAATCCCTTCGTCACTTCGAGAGTCAAATTTTCCAAGATTTTCGCGATCACGTAAAATAAAACACCGACTCCCAAAGATACGAAAATATTTGATGTTAGGTTTTCTACAAAACCATAGTTCATATGGTGTATTCAAAGTCCCCGGGCGCAAATACACTCGATTGATAACATAGACAGCAGTGTTCACCGCTTCAGCCCAAAAATATAAAGGTAAGTTCCGGCTATGAAGCATAACACGTGCCATCTCCTGTACGACCCTGTTTTTGCGCTCGACTACACCATTTTGTTGAGGTGTGTAAGGTGCAGAGAATTCATGTTTAATGCCGTTAGAAGTGCAAAAATCAATGAATTTGGAATTTATGAATTCCCCACCTCTATCACTCCTAACTCGAGTAATCCTTTCATTCTTTTCAATCATAATACGATTGCAGATTTCGAGAAAAGAATCAAAGGTATCAGCTTTTTCTTTTAAAAATGCTACCCAAGTATATCTAGAAAATCATCAACCAATAAGAAAATATACCATTTACCTCCCAAGAGATGGTTGACGAGTTGGCCCCATTAAGTCCATATGCAAAAGTTCCAAAGGCCGTTTTGTACCTATGTGGTTCAAGTTCTTGTGTGCAGTCCTAGACTGTTTTCCCTTTTGGCAACCGCCACACACAAGGTTTTGTTCAAAAGAAAGTTTCGGAACCCCCTTGACCACATCTTTGTTTGAAATTCTAGCAAGTTCCTTAAAGTTTATGTGACCTAGCCTTTCATGCCAAAGTGTTTCATTTTTCAAAGATGCTAGGTTACATTTTTCAGAAATCTTAGTAGGAACTACATAACAATTGTTTTCTGATCTAACCCCTTTTAAAAAGAAAGCATGGTTCATGTCAGTTACAGTGCATTTATCAGATGAAAAATTAACTGAATAACCATTATCACAAAGTTGACTTATGCTTATGAGGTTAGTCTTAAGGCCATGAACAAATAACACATTATCTAGAACCGGGCCATCTGGAATAGCTACCGTTCCCTTTCCAACAATTTTGGAAGACCGACCATCTCCGAAAACAACAAGTCCTCCGGAGTTTTTCTCAAATGTTTGAAAACAGTTTTTGTCACCGGTCATATGACGGGAACACCCGCTATCCAGATACCAAGACGAACTATCATATGCATGCAAGGAAACATTGGTAACAAGACAAGGGAAAATTTCACCTTTGCGCACCCAAACCTTTTTGGAATGCGTCGGTAGTGGTCGTGAAGTTAATCGCCTAGGTGAAAGCGTCTTGCTTGAAGAATTGCTGCTCCTTGATGATGTTGTCTTGAGCGGTGTACTACCAAGGGTCTTTTCCTTCAAATGAATTGCATTTGATTTTTGAGGAATCACCTTTTTGGTAGTCATTGCAAGAGGTGCTTGAGGTGTGCGTTTGGCTCCCGTCTTGCAATTTCTCCTTATGTGCCCTGAAATGCCACAACGAAAACATACCTTAGATCTTGTCGATCCCGAGGAGGATGTAGTAGGCTTGTTGTCGTTGCTTGTCGTGAATTCCGGTGTCGGAGGAGGAGATACCGACTGAGGCACAAATACTGTCCCACTCGAACTTGGAATGTCTCCAGTTTGAGTGTATCCGAGGCCGAACTTATTTCTTTGACCAAGACCAAGAAGTCTGTCCAACTTACTCCTTCCAGAAGAAAATCTCTTTAAGTCATCCTTCAGTTGGCGTATGGTCTCCGTCATTTCCAATTTTTCCTGTCGAGCCTCGCCGTTGAGCTTCAAGAAGTAATTCGCTTTGTTCACCATATCTATATAATTCTTCTCGAAATGCTCATTGGACTCTTGAAGGGAAACATTTGTTTTAATCAGATTATCCCTTTCCACTTCAAGATCGGTTGAGAGAGAGGTTACCCTTTTTACTTCTTCTTCGAGATCCTGCAATCTCCCTTTCAACCCCTTGTTTTGTTTAGCCAGTTTCTTTGAATCCCTCAAAAGTCTGTGGTAGGCTAAAACAAAATCTTCACCTTCCGAATTATCTGATTCATCGTCCGTTGCAATCTTTTCAACAGTGGAGTTGGACAATGAATCGGATGTACTTGCCATTAAGCACATGAAGGGTGAAGAGGTGGACGCGTGGAAAGCTGTCGCGTTGTCTTCTTCATCACTTGAGGATGACTCATTTGACGTGGAGTTGTCATCCCAAGTGACGACTTGCATCGCCTTCTTCTTTGCCGGATTCTTGTTGGGACACTCCGTTGCAATGTGGCCGTAGCCTCGACATTTGAAGCACTGAACTTGTCCCTCAGAACTTTTCTTATCCTTTGAGAAGTTCTCTTGCTTTCTTGACTTGTAGCTTGAAGAACCCTTGCCTTTCTTCGACTTTCCGAAGGATGGAGTTTTGCTTGAATTACCCCTTCGAAAGTTGCGGCGAAACTTCCTTGTCAAGAGAGCGAGCTGCTTCTCAAAGTCCTCCATAGAAAGGTTCTCGTCGTCGTCCGAGGAGGATGAATCCGCGTCTTCTTCTTTAGTTGATTTCAATGCGTAACCTGAAGACTTAGAAGAGGATGCCTTTCCAGAAGAATAGTTAGTAGGAAATGTCATTTCATAAGTTTGTAAAGCACCTACTAATTCTTCTACACGCATTTCGTCCGGGTGTTTAATTGTTTCAATGGCTGCGACCTTCGGGCGAAATCGTTCAGGAAGAGTTCTTAGAATTTTTCTTACAACTTTAAATTCTGGAATCTTCTCTCCCAAGTTAGCACATGAGTTTACGATGTCTTGCAATCGTGTGTAATAGTCAGTGAAAGATTCATTCTCTGCCATAGAGATAGAGTCAAACTTGCTCGTAAGCATTTGCAGTTTCTGAATCTTCACAAGGTTAGTTCCCTCATGCGTAACTTGAAGAACATCCCAGATTTCTTTCGCAGTCTCACATGCCGAGACGCGAGAGAACTCAGTTTGTGACAAGGCATTAAATAGAGCATTAATTCCTTTGCCATTGTAAGAAGATGAATCAATCTCTTCCTTGGTCCATTTCGACCTAGGTTTTAAGGTGCGAACATCATCTAAAAATTCAGTTGGATTAGACCATCCTAATTCAATTGATTGCCACACCCTTTCGTCGATGGAAATTAAAAAGGCTTTCATCCGTACTTTCCAGTACGCATAATTTGTTCCATCAAAGAAAGGGGGTCGATTGATGTTTCCACCTTCAACCATTGTTTACAACCCTATTCCCGCTCTGATACCACTTGTTGGGTTATAAGTAATATGGATCTAAATAGGGGAAAAAACACCTAGAGGGGGGTGAATAGGTGTAAACAATAAACACTCAAAAAATCATTGCGCAATAAAACCCAATGCGGAAAAATAAATGAACACGCAAGATTTTTACGTGGAAAAACTCCAAACCGGAGTAAAAAACCACGGGACCGATAACACGGCGAAATCCACTAGAATTAACACACGTACAAGGTGATATAACGTACTCACAGACGACTCAACCTTTTACCATACGCTCCTAGTAGATCTTCCCGCTCGCTCCACGACGCTTCTCGAATCCACGATCCGCGCCCAACGCTGAATCCACAGCGTCCAACGTCGAGTCCACGACGTCCAACCGAATCCACGGTCTTCACCCAGTAGCACGCTTCGAATCCACGAACGTACCTCGCTCCGAATCCACGAGAGCGGTTGCACCTTGAATCCACAAGGCCACGCGAGTCCACGCGCCGATTTGGGGTAAATCGTTGTTTTTGGGTGGTGATGATCCGCCGAATACTTAGATCAAAGATAGATCGGAAATACCATCTAAGTATTCATTGATTTGATTCTACTCAAAATGTGAGTATGGAAAACCTAGAATCAAATCAATCAATATAGATGAAGAAACATAGAATAGATCTATTGATTTCCTTTCTTCTCTATATATGTGGATTTTTCTTTTCGGCTAATTTTTCTGTGATGGCCGATTACCATACCCTAGAAATGAATACAGGGCCTATTTATAGGTTAGAAACCATTGGAAGAATATAAGGATCAAAAACTGCCTTTTCTGGAATTTTACCGACGGCGATCCGGATTGGAATTGCTGCGATCCGGATCGCAGAAGCAAGAAAGACGATTTCCAGAAAAACAAGGGTTCGGGATCCGGATCACAAAGTCCGATCCGGATCGTTCATACAGTTTTACCAGAACATCAATGTTCGGGATCCGGATTGCAAGTCCTGATCCGGATCGAGGAAGCACACAGGTAAAACCAGTGTTCGGGATCCGGATCAGAGGATGCTGCGATCCGGATTGAACCAGTGTATGAACGAACACCCTTCGGGATCCGGATTGCCGAGCACGATCCGGATCCTGAACATGTCCCATGTCCAGTTTTTGATGTTTAAGCAATAAAACATTCTTCCAGGTGTTTCTACACTATAAGAAGTATTCGGATCATCAAAATCTTTAGTTAAACGTACCTGATCCTTTTGAATTCTTCTTTCTTGAGATTGATGTATATGATCCAAAGTTTCTTCATCTTCAATCTTCAAGACTTAATACATTCACGAAATACGCCAACTCAAATTCCGTAACAAATGAAACCCTGATCCCCCAATCTGATGCAAAGATAACATCCGGTCGACCGCCCAATGTCCGCGGTCGCCGCAATACCCCACAAGTCCACAATATGATACAATAGATAATATCCGGTCAACCGCCTACTGTCCGCGGTTGTCGCAATCCCCCACCAATCTACAACCAAGTACCACCTGTCCCAGACTCCAAGGTCCCGACTATACTATTCCAAACTCCTGCTCAAATCCGAGCAACATGAATCAAAAGTCTAAATGAAAATGAGAAAAGGAACAATTATGGTTTCTCCTAAGTTCCAATATGATAGTGTAGCAATAAATAGTGGCCTGTCTAGATGTCCATACAAGCATGCAAATATCCTCATGAAAGATAAAGAAAGTGTATCAAATAGTAGCTCCACATGTGTATCAAATAATAGCTCCGTATAGATATAACCATCATGCCAAAATCACTAACCGATTACACATGTTTATAATCCCTGATCCATAATAAATTGCCAAAGTGGTACCCGCACATAGAGTAGATCCTTTTATCCATCACATAATCAATTTTCATGATAGACTAATTACTAATCATGGCATGCAAATATACCCCACAATAATATTCTTGCAATCATGCCCTCACAATAATATTTTCCAATAATATTCCCGCATGATATGTCCACAAGAATAGTCTCACATGGTAGGCTCACATTTATTTTAATTAAGCATGACTGTCAATGGAGTGATCAATCAATATGTCCAATATAGGGCTTCTCTAATAAACTTAGTAAGCAAGTCGAAAAGTGAGGTATACAACAACCACCCACCTGGTACGTGCAACTCCCCAAACTGTAAAAGATCTCCTAGCAGTCTAGAAACTGTCCTCGGAACTCCAAAATCTGCGAATAACTGTAAAATAACCGAACCCAACGTTACTGGGCCTTCCTTGGAAAACATTGTTTGCTGTTTGCAAAACAGCAAAGAAAAAGCGCAATTTTCACCTATTTGCAGCCCTCAGAAAAATCTAGAAAAATTACGGCTGCGATTCTCGCGACGAGTAGATCCAAAATAAGTATTTATATGCCCTGATCTGATGCTCGCAGCCCAAGATAGAAAATAAATAAGCCTATACTATCCAGAAAATCCATCACAGAAAATAGGGTCAAATGATGCCTCGGGAACCATGCTAAAAGTTCGAAACGGAGCAAAGTGGTCAACACAAAAATCGAAGCCTTACCTCTTAGGAACACGCTGCCACAAAAATCATCCAAAAATTCCTCTTGGTTGGCGTAGGGGATTTTTCCGACTGAACTGTGACGGAAACGGGCCGAAAATAGAAATCATCGAAGCGCGCCGCGTCGCAGAGAACTCGCTGTCGGCAACTCCAAAAATTCCAAAACTTCCTAGAGAGATGGAGGACAGAGAGAGGAAGAAGTCTTCTTCAGGCCACACTCTTTAATTCTCTCTCTAAAACTCAGAAAAAGGCAGAAGAAAATAAGGGTGGTGGGCTATTTATAGCCCACCAAATTCGGGCCCATTGCCCGAATTCGGGCGCCCGAAAGCGCCACGGCCCAGCCCACAGTCAGCGCCTGGATTCACCCGGGTGTGACACGTGTCCCCTGAATAGCGGACAGCGGCGCCCGCGAATCCGGCGCTGCCGCGTGGCCCGCGCAGAATAGCGCGCCAGCGCCGCCCGCCAGTGGCGTGACGCCACGTGGCGCACGTGGGCGCGCCCCGCCCGCAACCGCCGCCCGACACGCTGCCTGTCCCCCGCCATGCGTGCGTACGACGTTAGCGCTGCGGCCCGTGTGCTTTGCGCGCTTGTGGGCCAGCGAATCCGGGGTCGCCACGTGGCGTACCCCGGTCCATGCGCCGAGCCGCCCGACTCCGTGGACCGCACAACATAAACCCGCCAATAGGAAGCTGCCACGTGTCACCCGCCCGGTCCACTGCGCCAGCGCCAATTCCCCGTGGACCGCGCAGCGTGAGCCGGCCAATAACTGGCCACCACGTGTCCCTCCGCCGGTCCACTGCACCAGCTCCCAGGTTCCCTGGACCGGAAGCGTGCGCCGGCCAATCCTGGGCTGCCATGTGGCACTCCCACCGGTCCACAGCCTCCCCGTGCACCGAAAATACTATAAACTTCCGGGGGTCTGTTTTTGGGCGTCCGGACTCAGAAAAAATAAGTAAATAGCCGTTTTCAAGCGTTTTTTCCGCGCTGAGCCAAATACGGCCTCCGATCAGCCTGAAACCACTTCCAAAATTCGGCAAAACCCATCGAAAGACAGGCTTGATCCAAAACCTCACTGAGTCCATCTAACACGTCCATTTGACGTGTTACGAGCCCGACACACCAATAATAGGTTCTCACACCACGGATCCCAGGGAAAAAGCCACACCAAAGTCTGAGTCACTACACATTATTAGCCCCACAGCTGTCCAGCTTCGTGAGGATATGAGCTATGATGAAGCTCCCCTGAGGATCCTAGGACGAGACGAGAAGAAGCTGAGAAGCAGGACGATCCCCTACGTGAAGGTACAATAGGAGAATCACGAGGAACGCGAAGCCACTTGAGAGCGCGAGTCGGACATGATTGAGCACTTTCCTCATTTATTTGATTCTTAGTTGTATTTAAGTTTCGGGGACGAAACTTCTTATAAGGTGGAGTGATGTAATACTTGAGAAATTTAAAGTTTGAAATTCAATAAGAGTTCGAATTTATATATATACATGTGTGTAATAAGCCATGTATACATGTGAAGTGAATAGTACTCTGACTTAAGTCGAGAATAGTAACCTCTGAAATTCTGGATTCTTGATTGAAGTTGGCCAACTCTACCATTTTGAGTCCGAATTTGATGATTCAAATATTCAATTTGAACGGTCTTGTCGATTCGAGCGCAATGGCGCAACCTAAATTTACGTTTGACGACCCTAAAGACTAAAAAATCATGCCAAACTGTAAACGCCACTGTATAAGATGGATTTAAAACTTATTTGGACTTAAATCCAACGAACCAAAATCGCTACTCAATAGATCTCGTAGCCGGATGTCATGGCAAAGTCCGTTTTTCCATTTGACAGCCTTAATGCCTCAAAAAATGCAAAAAAAAAACAAAATACAACATTTTACACTAGAGACCCTATAAATTATGCACCAAAATGCGTGCAAATTCTTGGTGAGGGACCTAGATGCGAAAATCATTCCCTATGAAGGACCTAAGTCAAAATATGGAGCATAGAGGGATCTATTGGCATATTGTCCAAACTATATAGGATTTCATCAAGGGTTTCTTTTGGTGAAACCCTAGCCCCATTTCTTGCACCCAGCCACCTCCACGAGACTTCTCCCCTCCCTCAGACTCTTCCCCAGCCGTTGCACCATCGGCCACCGCCTCCCCTCGTCAGAAAAGGAGAAGGATTGAAGTATTGCCTTGATCTCGGTTTGTGTAGTGTCCACGATTTTTTCCTCGGTATCACTTTCGATATGCGTGGCATTTTTCTCGTTTTATTGGTGTGTCTTTCTCTTTGGCTTTTATTTTTATATTGTAGGGCTCGTTAAACAAAGAACGGTGGTGCGATTGGCTCAAAAATACGGTAACGGGAGCTTCCGGTGTGATTTTTCTAAGTAATGGGTGTAAAAGAGTTTCTAAATACCCATTATTGGCTTTTGGTGTTTTAATATCCATACCAATGTATAATGAGATCTCTGATAGATTTAGTACGCAAATCGAGGAAGAAACGATTAAATCACAAGATAAAATTGTTATAAAAAGATGGAATTGGTTGCAAAAAGATAAGATTTGTTACAAAAAAAAAAACGGTTATTATTGTTTCAAAATCTGTTATAAATAGTAGAAATCGGGGATTGGTTTTACTTTACACGTTAAAGAGAGTGAAACAAGAAAACCCTCATTTTTCTGATTTTTATTAGCAAAAGAGAACTTCGCTTTCTTCCTCGAAGGGTGCGTCGAAGATCAGATTCAGAATCGTCATCCTCATTGGAGGTCGGAGGAGGGAGCGCCATCATCGCGGGAGACCGGAGAACTGTGACGCCCCACTTCCCAGGGGTCACCCATCCTAGAACTACTCTAGCTCTAGCACGCTTAACTCTCATGTTCCTCTTGGATCTTGCTACCATCCAAAATGCTATAGCCGGGTTAGAGATTTAGTCCTATTATATCATTTATATAGAGGACTAATCCAAATTCCGGGGGTGTCACATTTTTCCCCCCTTTAAGCCCTGACGTCCATGTCAGGCTCAAGCACACTCACAAGCACCAGGCGATGTGAGACTCAACTTAATCTGTCACGCCCCGGGTGTAAACCAGAACCCGGGCTCGTCTACAGATCCGCCGTATACACGGGATTTCCCGTGTATACGAAGCGCTGGTAACCTGCTCAAACATAGATGATATAATAAAGGAGCATAAACAGAGCTAAACTAGAACTAATACATCTCAGACAAAGCTGGAAAGTAGAAGTGCAGAAGTAAACTCTCAATAATACAAATGTCTCTCCCAGCTCACTAATCAAATACAACCAGCTGGCCTGAGCCAGACCCAAAAAGAAATGAAAAGTAGAGTATCTGAGAGTATCGGGGTACATCTAGTAACTGAACTGGTGCCTGGGTAGACCGCTATCTAGTCCGCGATCCTCTTACCTCGGTCCGCTGAGGAGGGGCCCGCAACTGCCGCAGACGACTCTGCAAAACAAAGGGGAAGAGAAAAAGAAAACAGTGGGGAGTGAGAACTACTATAGAACAGTAGCCTCCTCCTAGTAGGTAAACCTCAACTCAGACATGCCCACTAGGACTATAAGAGGCGGAAGAATAAAACAATGTGGTAAGCTGTAAATATGACTACTGATGATGTACGAAGCTACCACTACATGCCTCTAAGATGTCCAGCTAAAAGTGTGACCAACTGTATGCATCAGGATATGAATGCCTGCCTGGGTAGCCCAACCTAGTCGCCGGTGAACACCGGTACTGTCCACTATGCCTACTGACTCCCAACTCAGCTACGGGATGCAGACCGGCTCCTGACCGGCACGGTCCAATCCCGAGGGCAACGGACCGGCTCCTGACCGGCACGGTCCCGCCCCAAGGCAACAGACCGGCTCCTGACCGGCACGGTCACAAAATACACACTCCGGAGTGGCACTCGAGGGGAGCGACCCACACGAGTCAAGTGCCTCAGTAACGAACATCAAAAATCAGCAGGACCGGATCAAGACGCTGATCTAAGTGGAAGACCCATCCACTAAAGAAGCCCCTAAACCTCTCCCCCAATCTGAGGCGAAACCACTGTCCGGTCAACCGCCCAAAATCTGCGGTTGCCGCTATGCCCTGCCCTCACAGCCTGCCTGTCCCAAAACCCACAAATGTCTGACTACACTATCCCAGCCTTGCTCGAACCCGAGCGCACTATCCCCCTAATCTAGATAACTGAACAGAGGAATTAAAGCATGGTTTCTCCTAAGTCAGTTCCAGCATAATAGTGTAGCAGAAAAAGGTGGCTTAACTATGTGACCATTCAAGCAAGCAAAGTCCTTCAGTTAAAAACACGGCTTCAAGTATTCTAATTTACAAAATAGAGGTATGCCATTTCAAATAAATTTCCATTTTACTAAGTTGCCACAAGTCGGTGTATGTACATGCCTAAGGGGTCCCAATAAGCACATGCAACATAACATATCTAGCAAAACTCTCTTTCAGTGGGATTTGGGGCGACTTAACATTTGCAAGAATTAGCATTTAATTATACTTAGTCCTCTTGAAGATGCAAACTCTAGCTATAAGTCCAATTCTTCAATTAGCATGCCATATTCATTTTACCGGTTCATTTAGCAATAAGACATATTAGCAACTCAAATAGGCCTAGTGGGGACATCACAAGTAGGAGGTTAACAACGGTACCCACCTCGAGCGCTAAATCCGGTCCCCGAAAGCAAGGTCCACGCCCGATCCGAAAATCCCCCGCAATACTGCATCACAACCCCAAAGAACACATCCAAAAAATTACTCCAAGTTTCAATCCAAAATCTGTCCCAAAATATCTGGTTAACAGTTTAGCCATTTTCACCTGCGAAATGTGCCCGAGAAATTCCCAGAAAAATACTATCGTGATCCTCGCGATGAACCGGTCGAAACGAGTACCTGCACGTTCACCCACGAGTTTTCTATGCTGAGAACCAAATTCGACAAGAGAGCCATCCCGAAGTAAGTCGATCGCAAAAACTGAATCTGAAAGTACTGTAAACAGAGGCTTCTCACCTTCGGGGAAAATTCAGGAAATTCCAAAAAAATTTGGGGAGATTCCTCGTGATGTGCAGATGCAAAACGCCTTTTGAATCGCCCTAATCCGAGGTCTGTGCGCGAAGATATCACCAAAACAACACAGCGCTGTCCAAAATTCCACCCCAGAAAATGAGGTCCCAAGATGATCCGAAAAACCCATGAAAAGCTCGTAATGGGAAAAACCAGTAAACACAGAAAACGTAGCCCTACCTGTCGTGAAGACGATGGCGCAAGAATCGCTGAAAAATACTGCCGGGTTAGCTCGGGAGAGTCCGTGCACTGAAATGCGACGAAGGGGATCACAAGGGAACGAGCGTCGCGCCGCGCTGTAAAATCCAAACCTCGGAGTACGTGCCACCACAAATCTTGGAAATCCTCCAGAAGATGTAGAACTCGAAGGGGAACAACTTTGCTGAAGACACCTTGGTGAGAGGAGGCTCGGAAATGGTGGAAAAAGTGAGAAGAAAGGAGCTCGGGCTGTTTAAATAGGCCTCACTGAACAATTCCAAAATTCCACCTGTGTCCCGAATTCCGGGCGCCCGAAAATTTCCGGGCTGCTACAGTGTTGGGCCCGGCCCAACACTGTTCAAGCCCGGTTCGTTCCTGGGCCTCCACGTCGCCGACAGAACAGGCAACAGCGGGATCGGCCATTCCCGCTGCGCCGCGTGGCCACCCCCGGAGTCGACACGCGTCCCGGTCAGCGGCACAGTCGCGCCTGCGCGCGCAGCCCGCGCCAGCTGCCCTTCCTGCCCGCACAGTTGACCAGCCAATAGGGAAGCGCCACGTGTCCCTGCCTCTGACCGCTGCACCCGGTGCACAAGCCTCCGTAAGCCGAACCAATGGTAACCTGCCACGTGTCCACCCCGGTGCACCGTGAACCAATACCCAATCATCATGCTCCGTAGACCGGGAGCTGTGAGCCGGCCTATGGAGTGATGCCACGTGTCCCCGCCTTGGTGCACGACGGCCGCGTGGACCGCGCGCCCGCGCGCTGCCCGCGCCCTGTGCGCGCCGCCGTTCCGCCTGCCCGAGGCCGCGCCGCCGCCCGCCGACGCTGCCCGCCGCCGCCGCCGCCGCCGCCGGCGATCGCCGGAGTTACTGTTCCGGCCGTGAACAGTACCCGAAGCTCAGAAAAATCAAGCAGATAGTCCATCTTGACCGTTTTCGCGCGCTGAATCCGAATTTGACGTCCGTTTTGCCAAATTCCCACTCTGAAAATTACCAATGCCCCTGGAAAGGTATTCTTGGTCCAAATTTTGCGCCGAGCCCAATCTTAATATCCGTTTCGCGCGAAAACACTTCCAGAGACCCGACAGAGTCAACCGATCACCCATGTGATCCATTTGAGCCTGGAGTCCAACACTTGTGTCCAATTGTGCCCTAAACACCTCCAGCACACCGCGTAGGCCTCCGATGGCCACCCCAACGCACTGCAACAGCTCTGTGGAGATCCAGGTCATCACATCCTCCCCCACTAAAAGAAAGTTTCGTCCTCGAAACTAGAGTCATACCTCAAGCCGGGGCCTCGAACAAGTGGGGGTAGGCATCCCTCAACGCTGACTCCAGCTCCCAAGTAGCCTCGCGCTCGCTCTGGTTGCTCCATAGAACCTTCACATAAGGAATGGCCCGGCTGCGCAGCTCTCTAACCTCACGGTCCAAAATCCGCAACGGTCGCTCGACATAACTCAAGTCCTCAGCAATCTCCAGTGGGGCGAAATCAATGATGTGCGACGGGTCATAAACATATCTCCTCAGGGTGGATACATGAAACACATCGTGAACACCAGCCAATCTGGGAGGAAGTGCAAGCCGGTAGGCAACTGGCCCTATGCGCTCCAATACCTCAAAAGGTCCAATATAACGAGGGCTCAGTTTTCCACGAATCCCAAATCTCCGAATCCCCTTTGAAGGTGAGACTTTCAAAAAGACATGATCGCCCACCTGAAACTCCAAGTCTCACCGTCGGGTATCAGCATAACTCCTCTGTCGGCTCTGAGCGGTCTCAAGATGTCGTCGAATCAGTCTGACCTTCTCCTCTGCCTCCAATAGTAGATCAGGACCCAAGGTCTTTTTCTCACCCACGTCACTCCAATATAGGGGTGACCGACACTTGCGCCCATACAACGCCTCAAACGGAGCCATCTGGATGCTCGCTTGATAGCTGTTGTTGTACGCAAACTCAACCAATCCCAGGTGTCGGTGCCACCCTCCCCCAAAATCCAGAACGCATGCTCGCAGCATATCCTCTAGAGTCTGAATGGTGCGCTCTGACTGTCCGTCCGTCTGTGGGTGGAATGCTGTGCTAAACGAAGCTGTGTCCCCAGGGCTGTCTGTAAACTCCTCCAAAAGTGCGAGACAAATCTCGAGTCTCTGTCCGATACAATGGAAACGGGCACCCCATGCAATTTGACCACCTCAGCTAAGTACATCTGTGCTAGTCGCTCCAATGGCCAAGTCATCTAAACCGGTAAAAAGTGAGCGGACTTAGTGAGTCTGTCCACGACCACCCATATCGCATCTACTCCAGTCTGTGCTCTCGGCAATCCCGTGACAAAATCCATAGTGATATGATCCCACTTCCACTCAGGGATTGGGAGACTCTGCAACTTGCCAGCAAGTACACGATGCTCAGCCTTTACTTGCTGACAAGTTAAGCAGTGCGCCACAAATCTGCCAATATCTCTTTTCATGCCGCTCCACCAAAACTGTGCCTTGAGGTCCTTATACATCTTAGTCCCACCAGGATGGATGGTATAAGGTGTATAATGAGCCTCCCGCAAGATCTGCTCTCGAATCTCTGAGTCCATAGGCACGCAAGCTCGGTCCCTGTACCGTAGTACTCCCGCAGCATCAACTGAAAAATCTCCTGTCTCGCCAGCCTGAATCTGCTCTCGAATCCTCATCAAATGGGGGTCCTCACTCTGTTTCTCCCGAATCCTGTCTAACAAAGTGGGCTGCACGACCAAGGACAGCAGTCTAGCAGAAACCCCAGGGGACACCACCTCAAGCTCTAATCGCCTCATCTGCTCCAGTAATGGCGCCTGGTCGGTGATCATCAAGGATAGGCTCTGTACTGCTCTCCTGCTCAGGGCATCAGCGACCACGTTGGCCTTGCCAGGATGGTAGAGTATGTCCACATCATAGTCCTTTAACAGCTCCAACCATCTGCGTTGTCTCAAATTAAGTTCCTTCTGTGTGAACAGATATTTCAGGCTCTTGTGGTCGGTGTAAATCTCGCAGTGCTCCCCATACAGATAGTGGCGCCACAACTTCAGTGCAAAGATCACGGCAGCTAGCTCCAAGTCATGGGTAGGGTAATTCTTCTTATAATCCTTAAGTTGCCGTGAAGCATAAGCGATTACCTTACCCTCCTGCATCAGCACGCAACCAAGTCCACTGTGCGATGCGTCACTGTAGATCACATATCCTTTCCCCATAATAGGGAGGGAAAGGATAGGAGCTGACATCAATCTGCTCTTCAATTCCTCGAAGCTCCTCTGGCAATCCTCACTCCAGATAAACTTAATTCCTTTGCGCGTCAAACGAGTGAGGGGTGCGGAAAGTTTCGCAAAACCTTCCACAAACCGACGGTAATATCCAGCCAAGCCCATAAAACTACGAACCTCTGCTACCGTCGTCGGTCGGGGCCAATCCCGGACTGCCTCAATCTTCGCCGGGTCTACCGCCACTCCTGCAGCTGAGATCACATGGCCCAAAAAGGCAACCTCTCGAAGCCAAAACTCGCACTTAGATAACTTGGCATACAACTTCTTCTCCCTCAGAAGTTGCAGCACAATCCTCAGGTGCTCCTCGTGCTCCACATCACTCCGAGAATAAACCAGGATGTCATCGATGAACACTACCACAAACCGGTCCAGATAAGGTCGAAAGATCCTGTTCATCAAATCCATAAATGCGGCAGGGGCATTAGTCAATCCAAAAGGCATGACAGTGAACTCATAATGCCCGTACCGAGTCCTGAATGCTGTCTTTGGAACGTCCTCGGCCTTCACCTTCAGTTGGTGGTAACCAGACTGTAAGTCGATCTTAGAGAAAACACAAGACCCTTGCAGCTGATCAAATAAGTCATCAATGCGCGGCAAAGGGTACTTGTTCTTGATGGTCACTTTATTCAGCTCTCGATAATCCACACAAAGTCGAAGTGAACCATCCTTCTTCTTTACGAACAGCACCGGCGCTCCCCAAGGCGATACACTCGGCCTCACGAAACCCTTGTCCAATAAGTCCTGAAGTTGCGCCTTCAACTCACGCAGCTCCGCCAGTGCCATTCGGTAAGGGGCTTTAGAGATTGGCGCAGTTCCTGGGACTACGTCAATCAAAAACTCGATCTCCCTATCCGGCGGCATACTAGTCAGCTCTGGTGGGAAAACATCCGGGAACTCGTGGACAATAGGAATATCCGCGAGTCCCGGTGCCGCCGCAGGCCCCTCAACCACACTGGCCAAAAAGGCCACGCATCCACTGCGCATCATCTGCCTCGCACGAGAAGTCGAAACTATCGAGGCGAAGAAAGCACTCTGGCACCCTCTGTACACAATCACCTCCTGGCCCGGCTCGCTAAAAGTCACCGTCCTCGCGGCACAGTCAATAGTCGCATAATAGCGAGTCAGCCAGTCCATCCCAAGGACTACATCAAAGTCTCGCAACTGGGTCAGGACCATCAGGTCCGCTGGCAAGATCCACGACTCGATCTGTACAGGGCAAGACCAACAACACTCCTCTACATGCAGAGTATGCTCTGGAATCTGTACCTCTAATGCACGTGGCAACCGACCTAACTCTAGTCCATGGGATAATGCGAATGCTCTACTGATAAAAGAATGTGATGCACCGGTATCAAATAAAGTGCGAGCTCTACTGCTAGAAAGTAAAACGATACCTGCCACCACGTGGTCGGCTGCCAGAGAATCCTCAACATGGGCGACATAGACCCGCCCGCTCTGCGCTGGTGGTCGATAGTCTGCCGGGTGGGAAGAAGGGGCCCTGCCCGCTGGAGCATAGGACCGCTGCTGGGGCACCGGTGGGGCTGATGCTGAGGAAGGAGCCGGCGATGTCGAGAAAGGGCAAGCAGCTCGCAGATGACCGGACTGTCCACACCGAAAACAACGACCATGCCGCAAATCACAAGTATCAGAGGGGTGCTGGCCCTTGCAGAAAACACACCCGACTGTAGACCGGGGCTGCCTCGACTGCTGCTGCTGCTGCCTCTGCCGCTGTGACCCCTGCTGTCGCGGCTGCGACCTCTGCTGCTGGGAATGCTGCTGCTGTCGTGAGTGCTGCTGCTGCTGATGCTGCGGGGCCTCTGGGATCCACCAGGCCCTCGCCGCTCCGAACGCCCGCGGCCTCAAAACTGAGGCGGCGGGGGTCGGGGCGGCCTCCAGGAACTGGCCTGTCCCCCATCATCCTGCGCTCGCCGCTTCCTGTCAGATCCCTGAGCGACCAGGCCTCCACGTCTGGCGACGACGTGGTCTCCCCTCTCGACCCACTGTGCATGCTCTGCCGCCTCCTCCAGGGTCTGTAGTCTCTGCGCATGCACTAAGGTATAGATCTCCGGGCGTAGGCCCGACTCGAAGAGCTCCACCTGATGTGGCCCATCCCTAGCAACGTAGGGTACGCAGTTGAGCAACCGCGAAAACTCCTGGAAGTAGTCCCATGCCGACCGGTCGCCTTGCTGGAGATTCTTCAGATCATCCTCCATCTTTTTCTTCACGCTAGTAGAAAAGTACGTGTCCAGAACCATCCTCTTGAACTCTGCCCACGGTAGCTGCCGGGTGATCTGAAACTCCAGGGGCTCCACCCGACGCCACCACGCGTCAGCAACCCCGTCCAAGCAATGTACAGCCATGTGTACCCTGTACTTCTGATCGATGAAGAAGTCTCGGAACAACTTCTCCATTGCTGAAAGCCAAGTCCCGACCTCCCAAAGGTGGGTGCTCCGCCCCGAAAATCTAGGCGGTCCCCGCTTACAGAATTGGGTGAGTTTATCAGTGAACTCCTGCTCCTCCGCGGGGGTCAAAGGTCGGATCGCTCCCGGGGCCCCGCTGCTCGAAGATGGTGCCACAGGCACCAGCGGTATAGTCGGTGGTACAACCGGTGGTACGGGGGCCTCAGCAGTAGTAGGGGGAGGGGCCCCAACCTGAGCAAGCAGCTGCTCGATCCTCTGCTCCTGCCGGCGGTGACCCTCCGCCAGCTGGGCCACCATGGCCCTCAACTCGGCAATCTCTGAAGGTCCGGATTGCTCCGGCCCCTCCGGGGGTGTAGGGGTACCCCGGGTAGGAATCCGCCGCCTGGGAGGCATCCTGCCACACAAGAAACCACAGATCAGTAACGAAACCACACTCGACCCAATCTAGCGAAAGTCAAAGGTATCCTCCTATTTCTGCAACCTTATGTTGTCTGCAGCCAACATAATAGTTCGCCAGAAATAGGACATGCCAATCCCTCTTTCCTCACTGGAAGAGTCAAATAAATGCATGACCAAATTGCCGACTTTCGCGTAATGTCGCGTCACTCACGCCTTGCCTTCCTAGGGTCTGCCAAAAGCCTAGGGTTTCCTAAGTCCCAACTGACCTATCCCTAAGCTCTGATACCAACTGTGACGCCCCACTTCCCAGGGGGTCACCCATCCTAGAACTACTCTAGCTCTAGCACGCTTAACTCTCATGTTCCTCTTGGATCTTGCTACCATCCAAAATGCTATAGCCGGGTTAGAGATTTAGTCCTATTATATCGTTTATATAGAGGACTAATCCAAATTCCGGGGGTGTCACAAGAATGGAGATCGGAGCCGAGTATCGTATGAGGTTAGTTCTTGGCTTTTCGTTATTATCCTTGTTTTTCATGAGATTTTTCATACTTTCGTTTGGGGTTTCTTGGGATTTTCGTCGGAGCATGGGATTTTAGACGGGAGGCCGTCGCCGCCGTCAGATGTAACGGGAGGCCGGCCCCGCTGTTGTGTTAAACGGG